>JAEIIG010004385.1:0-32149 GCA_018904695.1 Drosophila parvula
TAATAATATATATATATAATATAATAAATATATACTATATTTACTATGTTCGTATATTTACTATACAATGACTTAGGATAGGAAATACCTTTAACTTTAATATCCTTTTAATTTTGTTTGGTGCAGCTATTCATTCGTCCGGAATCAGTTGGGGAAGCTTTTTTTGGCACCTCTAAAGAAAGCTCATAACTCCGGTATTTTTTTTATTATTTATGTGAAAAAATCTTTAAATATAGCTGAAAATATACCTCATAATATCCTTATTATGTACGAAATTAGTACATTTTCAATTTTTTCATGGGTAAACTGAGATAGCCTTTACATTTGGAGAAAACCATTCTACAAGCCATTTTAATTGCTAATTTTACCCTTTTCAGTTCGAGGACTATTACCACAAACTGTTTAGTGGCCGCAAGCTAACCTGGCTGCACCACATGTGTCACGGCGAACTGAAGCTGAGTCACTTGAAGAAGTCGTACATCGTCACGATGCAAACGTACCAGATGGCGATAATTCTGTTATTCGAGACCTGCGACAGTCTCAGTTGTCGGGAAATACAAAATACGCTTCAGTTGAACGACGAAACGTTTCAGAAGCACATGCAGCCGATGATCGAGTCGAAGCTGCTGAATGCCAGCTCAGCAGAGAATCTCGCCGGGGAGACTCGAATTGAATTGAATTTGGATTACACAAATAAGCGTACAAAATTTAAGATAAGCTCTGCTCTACAAAAGGAAACGCCACAGGAGGTAAGCACAGACATATTTGAATTAAATATCTAATACATATTATTGAAATATTTATTAGGTCGAACACACCATTAACTCAGTGGATGAGGATCGAAAACTGTTCCTGCAGGCGGCAATAGTGAGAATTATGAAATCACGCAAGGTCCTGAAGCACAATGCACTGATACAAGAGGTAGATATAGAAAGGATAATAATATATGAAATGTTATTACCAATCTTATTTCCCATTACAGGTTCTTTCATTGTCAAAGGTTAGCTTTACGCCCAACATAGCCATGATAAAGAAATGTGTGGAGTCCTTAATCGATAAACAATATATTGAGCGAACGGCCAATTCGGGCGACGAGTACAGCTACATGGCCTAAAATATGGCGGAGATTATTTAATTCTGAAGAAATAATTAAATACACACTGACTACAAACAAACAAAGAGTAATTCTTGGCGAAAGGCGGTAGACATCCGATGCATACCAACATCCCATCCTTGTGCTTCAAACATCCTTGTGCAAGAAACAAATGGATGCGTAGGCATTCTTAGTCTTGATTTCCGACCTTGAACCAATTGGAATAGGAGATGGTGTGTGGCGATCGAACGTTGTTACTTGATACTTTTTAATTTAGATTAGTTAGTTTTGGTGTAGCCATGTATAATTCTTTTATGTACTTGTATATTTATCTGATTTCACACAACACACAAAGCAGAACACAGATATTGATAGAGGAGAATGTATAATAAAAAAAATATATATACGAAATCAATGGTATGCTTCTTACCTTTGTCCACTCAGCAGATACCACACCAAATTGGGTGCAAACTACACAGATTATGGATAAACTGAATTTATTTATAAGAAGATGTACGTTTGCTTTTATTATCGTTACAGCCAAGTGCTATTATTTTCATTGTATCATTTCTTTCTCGTTTAACTTTTTATTCAAATCTAATATTCGAAATTCTTTTCCTGCTCAAAATTTATTCAATTTATTATTTTCACCTTTGTGAGGTTTTGCTTTTTTTATATAATGCTTTATTGTATTTGTCATTTGTTGTTCAAACGCTTTTACCAGACCCCGTAGTGCATATTCTTCCTCAAAGGCTCTATTAACTAATTTTTATTTGATTGCGTTATTCTTCTTCTGGAAATAAATATTTAATGTTTTCAGTTCTGGAATGTAAAGAACTAAATATTTTTTCTAATGCGTTTTTTTTGTGTTACTTTTTATTTAGTAAACAGGGCCATGGATTACTTTCTGTTTTTAATTGTTTTATTCGTTTCACATGCTACTCTTCTAAAAAATATATTCAATAATGTTAAATCAAGTAATTGTACATACATATTATATTATTAATTTTAATAAATACCAACTTGCTATAGCATAATGCGTAATTCGTTAATAATACTTTAAACTTGCTCCTTTGGGCGCCAGCTCCTTGCTCCTTCCTCTTTAAAAAAATGCTGCCAACACATTTCGATCGCTGGCTCTCCAGTGAGTGTTAATAAAAAATAT
Organism: Drosophila parvula; assembly: GCA_018904695.1. Classification (NCBI taxonomy): domain Eukaryota; kingdom Metazoa; phylum Arthropoda; class Insecta; order Diptera; family Drosophilidae; genus Drosophila; species Drosophila parvula. Next base: position 2,259 of record JAEIIG010004385.1, read on the forward strand.
GTATCTTCCATATGTATATATATTTGTTTTGTTTATGCTTTTTATATTTAATGACTAGTAAACGTTTACAGTTTTGTTGCTTGCAGTTTTCTCCGGTTTCAACCCGTTCAAAATTTCCAAAATGCTTCTTTCTGTGGAGTGTAAAATCGTCTTGAGCATTAACTTTACTTGTTCGTTTTTTTTTTGGATTGTTTTTCTTAACCCATTTCGAATCGGTTTTTATCGAAAAATTCTTTGAAATGTGGAGGGCGTAGCGTAACTTCGTTCTTTTGAAATTTAAATTTTTTGTAAATTGAAATCATATGCTATAATTGCTTGATCTTGGATTCCAATCTCTCTTATTATTGTAAATGGCCTTTGACTTACGTTCTCGTTGGTAGTGGCTGGCTTTGTGGGAATTGGATGCTTCATATTTTTTAAAAGTGGAATACACGCCTTGCCTTCCCTTATTGCACTCGGCCCGTGTGCTCGAACTTCTCTACATCCTCAAAGCCCATTGTCAACTCAGTAAACTGGAGACAACCAATACGTATTCGTACTCAGTTACAAAAAATAGGGTTTTGTAACCATTTAAAACATCGTAATAAAGTAAGTAATGTTGTTGCCTTGAACCCTAGGCGGTTCAGTTATAGTCCAAACTATGCGCATATATCGCTCATATCTATATACGTATATATAAATTCAGTGCTTGTATATAAGTTGTCAATTTCCCCTTCTGCGCCGAATTGTATCGTGTTAAGGTTTCTCGTTTTTAATGGCCATGGAATATGTAGTTGCATTTAATAGGTGTTGGGAGTATTCAAGGGTAAGTACGTATAGCCTCAAATTTATATTGCCGCGTGCGATTCATTTCGTGTTTGTTGGGAGTATAGAATATGGTTTTTTATAAGTTTATTTAATTTCATTTCATATCATGATTTTGTTCGTTTAATTTTGTGTAGTTTTACGCTTTCTTTTCTTTGTTTTCAGTCTTTACGATTCACGGTTTTTGTGCTTTTTATTTAGTTTTTTTCTATATGACCGTCGAAATTGCTTCAATTAGTTTTAATATGAATGACCAATCAAACACGAGCATGCGCACGAGGAATTGCTGAAAGGTCAAGGTGATCGATTTGGTGCAGAGATAATCCGTCAACTTTTGACCCGACAAACGTGAGTGTATGTAAGTGCAGGGTTATTATCGTCTTCAATGCTATTATCATATGCTTTTTGTGGGCAGTTTAGTTTGCCTAGGTTCCCTATTGCTCCATAGAAACGGTTTTCGTGCGTTTCCACAGAGACTTAAAAAGGCCCTTCTTCTTCGTTTTCGTATTGGTTACTGACACATCCGAGGCTCCATTGTCAGTCTTGCGACTACTGCTTTCCTTTCGCTTGGCAGAACCTGCAAGCATAAAAAAAGATATGTTCAAGATTTCTTCGTTTTTTAAAACATTACAAAAATAAAATACTTTTTATTATGAACATTTTTTTCCAAAAAGACCGTAACGGAAACCGAAATTAATATAACGCCTTTTTAGGGTTTTTTAGATTTGTTTTTTCAATGTCACTTTTATTACTAAGCACAAATACATATGCTTACAAATTTTTATTTTCAAATCTTGCCGTTGCAAATAACGATGTATCTGATAACATAAGCTTGAAAAGAAGTCTCGCAGAAGAGCTGGATGAGCCTTAAGTATATGACCAATTTGGACTAAAGGTTAAATATATAAGCGAATGTTGCTCTAAATGCCTTTCTTAAGTTTAAAAGAGTCAATTTAAAAACAGGTATCCTAAAAAGGTGGAATCTAAATTCTTGGAACGTATCAAGCGTAGTAAAATTATAACGTCTTTTTCAAGTATTAAGTTTATCATGAATGTCCTGAGACCAACACACTTATTCGCCCAACCAAAACCGTTCCCGAACTACTTACATATGTATATTTTTTGAAACTGTAACAGTAACCGAAACCGATATTTGTTCCGGTTTTAATCCCTATTAATCATTTTCTTTTAATTATTGAAGAATCCAAAAAATAATTAAGATAATCTCACCTGTTTCGAATTCATAGGCATGCTTGCTGATACTGTCATCCATGGGCTGATCACAATAGGCCTTGTGCTTCCGATCCTTGTGGTTTTCTACGGCAAATTAAACAATTGTCGAGTAGTTAACGTATTTTGCAGGGGTTAAAATGTACATATGTTTATAATATACATTGCTCATTAACTGAGCACTAATTATTTCAATTGAATCTTTAATTTAATCTAGTACGCTTTGTTGCGGATATAGTTTAAATATTTCATCATTAGATCAGTACATACATAGCTAATACTTTAAGCACCGATTTCAAATCTAGGTAAGCCCATCATTGTCAAATGATACAAAATGATCTGAAATTACTCAACAACGTTTTTGATTGGAATCAACTGAATGTTGCCGTCTTTTCCAGCTTCCCAATATTGAAAGTTATGGATTCGTGTTATTTCAGAGACAAATCTCTCTGATCCATGATGGTTTTGAGCCAATATACTGGCTTACGTCCATGGTACAAAACGCTCGCACTGATGAAGCATCGTGTCCAACAGTTTTGGAAGTCGTCTTACCTAAGGCCAAGATCAATGACGGAAAACAAAAAATTGTAGACACATCGGCGAAAAACTATACTATTTTTCCTAGGGTCAGTTTATGTATCCTGGCAAATGGTAACCTATCTGTTCTGGGACTTTTTGGCTTACATTTTTCCTGCCTCACTAGTCGATCCACTGGCCTGCCTCTTCGTCAATATTTTGGGTTGACCACGAGATTCTTGTGCAGTGTCATAGGATTTAGCATTTTGACCTATGTAAGTACATATGTATGTACATATATCATGGCAGTACACTTATTCTTAAAGCCAGTTTGGGCGTGTGTAGTGCCTCTTTCAGCTCTGTTAGCTCCGCTGGTAAAATTTTTTGTGATTTGTTCTTAAGACGTTCTTCTTAGAAGAGCACGAAAAATAAAGAAAAGTGACTAAAGAAATCGAAACTTCCGAATTTGAAACGTGATATTTTTTAATTTTTGGCAGTGTCGTCCCTTCGTGAACCCACTCGACATTTTTTTATGACTGCGACGGGTCGCGGAGGTGGGGTTGTGCCTTTTTTTTGTCTCTATGCGCTGTGGCTCCCTCCTTTAAAAATGTTGCCCTTGCTTGTCTTAAAGTAATGTTTAAGACCACAAGCCTTGCAAAAAATGTACTAAATTGCACAGTATACAACACTATAATTTGCACTATTATTATTTTGACCGCCTCAGGTCGTGGTAAATTAAGAATTAATGCGAAAAATAATATAAAAAGATGTGATAAATAAGACTACATAACTACATAAACTGGGAGAGCAGATACTAACAACTATTATTGCAATTACTAGATCAGCACTTTCACTAGATCAGCACTACTACATACTATGTACATATATACACGACGAACAGATTTGCTTTTTATGATTTCTTCCCGATTGCTTTCCTTCTATTGGAAACTTACTTTTCTTAGTGATCAGCAGGCTGGTTACTCTTCGCAACGCTTCTCGAGGTGATTTATTCAAAAAGGAAGGCGTCAGATTTGGTGGAAGAGTTAGGGGCTTGCGTGATTGTCCGGTGCCTGACATACCCGCCGGGTTATCCCACACCCGCACGGAAGCCAAGCGGTCGATGTTCTCGGTGGAGACGGGGCGCATGCCTCGTTGCTTTGGATACCATCCACGGGCAGGAACGCCAGTCATCCGTAGCATCTCGTTGGAGGCCAACGCGTGATTGATTGAGCGCTGACGGCATATTTGGGCCGTGCCGTAGTTTCCACCTAAATGATTGAATAGAAAAATACTGGTTATTCAAGAAATTTAACAAATTTGAACGCTTATCAAAAAATATGCCAAATATATGCAAAACAAGAAAGAAAGCTAAGGCTTTGAACATTATTTACCCCCTCCAATATAGGGGGAGTAATAGTAATCATCGAAAGAACGCCCTTCCCTATCATAACGCCCGATCATTCCTATGTCAGCAATAAAGTATAGTAGTTTGATTTCGGATTTGGTTAGATATTTAGGGACAAACGGACAGACGGACATACGGATATGGCTATATCGACTCGGTTGGTGATACTAATCCATAAATATATTTATATATTTGGCGCTTCCTTTACTGCATTACAAACTTCTGGACAAAATTATTGCACTCTGCAAGTGCAATAGAAAATATATCAAATACATGCAAAATATATATACATATATAATATACTCGTATATATATCAACGAATTGCATATATATATAACTTTTAAAACTGGGAGAACAAGGAAGTTTTCGATATTTTTAAAGGTAAACACAGGCAGGCACAGTTGTCAAGCAATTTACCCTCAAAAGGAGATGGTTTGTGCGATTTGGATTCAGCAGTCACAAAATTTTTAATCAAACATTTTCAGAATTAGTTTGGATTTCATCAATTCGATTTTTTCCATTAAGTATAATATCCCAATTCGTTCCAAGAAAACGAAACAAAACAAATTTGATAGTAAAATGGTTTTCAGCCTTCCTGAAAGGCTTCAAAATTAAAAAAAAAGTGAAAATGTATATACATATATGTATATGCTTATGCATATATGTATATATATTATAAAAATTTAATTCAAAATTATTTCAAGTGAAGCGTTCGTTGTGTATAATATATGTATGTACCATCGAAGGTGCTTGACAATCCAACATTTAATAATTCTTAAAAATATACACTGGGCAACAAGTACCATATGCAAGTTGTCAAAAAATAATGATTTCTTTAAGTAAAAGAAGGTATCATGAATAATGATAATAATGAGTGTAATGATAATGATAATGAGTGAGTCGTTCTTCTGAATCCAAAATTAGTAAAACGTAACAGTGTCAAAGATCTGAATTACTGAAACTCGTGACGCCATAATGCGTAGAACGACAAGGCCTTTAAAATATAAAGAGAATTATTTAAAACCAATTTTCTTAACTTTATAGCAGAGATACGGCAAAGAATTCACATTCGACATAGTAGGAATAGAGAAGGAACATTGGACATACATATATGTACGAGCTTAGAACCTTTGAATTATTTCCGAGTTTGTAGTATTTTTCTTATAATTTTAGATCAACCGGTTTAGGCTGCTGCAACACCTTATCAAACTAAAAAAAATAATAACCCTTGTCCCAATAATAAGTAAAGATTATGCCTTGAAAATCAATAATATTCTAGGCTCAATGCAAATCGCTACTCACCTCCAATACCCACTATGGATGTGCCCATATTGATACTGTTCGATGTGCTGGATCTAGGCGCTGTGCGTGAGCCACTGACAACGGGCAGCGGCTCATTTTGCCGTCTATATGGCGTACGTGGAATGTCGCAGCTGCGAGAAGAAATATACATTCATATTTTGCAAACACCTTTTGATGGATAATTTTACCCTCTGGCAAATATTGGAGTTTCAGGAAGACTACATGATGTCTGCAGGCGGTGCTCCTCGCGAGGTGATTGCTTGAGGCTGCGCTTGGTGCCATAATTAATGTACCGTCGCTGATAGGATCCGGAGCCGGATCCACAAGCCATGCCATCCATAACGGGCATAGGTGGCAACGGGCCCAGACCAGTGGGTGTGGTTATTCCGCTGCCACCACCGCTGCTATAGTGACCAAAAAGCTTCGGCGACCGCTTCCGATACTGCGAGTCAATGCTCCACGATTTCATGGTGTTTGTCGAAGGACCTCCGCTTCCTCCTCCGGTAATTCTATGCGGTGGCACCATTGGTGGACCGGGCAACACCTCTTGGTGAGCTGGGGCCGGGGGCGGTGGCAACTCATCGTTGAAGTGACGCACGGCAGTAACATTGTCGCGACTGCGGCGCATGTGACTGTTGCTGCTGTGCACTGCCGCTCCAGAAGCAGTGGCATGCACCTCCACAACGGTGGTGCCCCGATTCGGAGGTGGGGCACCGCCACTTGTCGCCACTGTCGCTGCCGGTAGCTCCAACTGCTTGCGCGGCTCAACTGGCGACGGCGGCAATGGGGCGTCGTAGTCGAAGTCCGGGAGCTTGCAACTCGGCGGTGGCGATGGGGGCAATGGGCCAAAATTTGGCATCTGTGACAACAGCATTTCCTTGGCACTCTCGGACTTGTGAACGCCGGGTCGAAACTCCAGAATCCGCTTGGCATGCAACTCGGCAGCTGCAGCTGCAGAGAGCCCAACAGCTCCAACAGCGCCTCCAGGAGCGTTGCAAACACCCGCTTGCTGACCCACAATCGGAATGTCCCCGCGCAGCAAGGCGCTGATGTTATGCTCAATTTGCTGCAGGGGAGCACATCCAAAGCTCAAGTCGGACAGCTCTTCGTCCTCCTCCAGAGTGGGAGCTAGATCTGTGTGGGGGGTGGTGGCGCTCGAAACTCGCTGGTCTGGAATAAGCGGAATACATACATACATAAGTAAAGGTTAATATTGCAAGAAGCCAGCGTATCGGACAGACCGACGGAGAGGCAGACTTTATAGCAGTGGTGCAGACACGCATGCATTGACACGTTAGACTTGCATCATAACGCCGTGGTGCTATAATGGCGGCATACTAGCTCTATCTCTGACGGAAAACTCACCATTCCCGTTGAAGGCATACAAATCATAGCTTCCGTTTCCATTCAGGCGCGCCTCATCAAACTCCTCGCTACTGGAGGTGTTGTTGTCCGGCATAGACTCGGCACTCAGTCGCTTCTCGGTCAGCATGGCCGTCTTGCTCTTGGCCGGCATGCAGTTACTGAGCTGATCTGCTGCATCAGCAATGTCCAGTGACAGAGCTGCTCGTTGGGCGGCAGCCATTTCTAGTCCACGTCGCGTTTGAGCCGCATTAGCTTCGCACTCCTTGTAAACGAAATTCATTTCGGGGGAGGTGGCAGAGGTTGGTGGGTGAAGGGGTGCGGATACGAGTGCGGGCGAGGGAAGTGGCAGAGGGGCTGCGTCGCTCTGCTCGCTGTCGCTGGTATAAAACTCGTTGCTGATGGCACCGATATTGGCTCCTCCGGACCCATTGCCCGTTCTCTCGTCCAGCGAGGGGCGGGGCGGTTTCGGTATACTAAAGACCTCTGAGGCACGGGGCGGTTTTTTGGCCGTGGAACGTCGCACGACAAATGTTCCCTTTCCAAGCATGCTTGACTGATTGTACACAAAGCTGCTACTAAAGTCTTCCACGTGGCTTGAACGTTGTTGTTGGTGCTATTGGAATTGGACAAATTAAAATAATAATTCCCATTCTTGCTTTTTTTTTAGTTTACTAAAAAACTTACCCTCTTGGATCCACCAGCATTAGACGCCTTTTTGGAGCCACAAGTTGCTTTCCTTGTTGCATTGTTCTTGAAGTGGATCTCCCAGGCTACACCGTTCTGCTTGACGGGCGTGATATCTGTCGAGATGGTGGACTCCTCCAGTGAATCCTCCGAGTAGTCCTCATCTCCCCGGCCAATGGGCAGCTTTGATGTCGCCACATTAACGTGGGAGGCAGCTGGTGAGCCCTCGCCACTGGAAGTGTGCTGCGAGTTGGACGACGACGCCGAGGAGCTGTTGGAGTGCGGATTAAGCATGTGGCACACCTCCTTGTGCTTCTCGACTGAATTGAGTAGCCGCTTGCCACGCGATCCTCCCTCTCCACCCGACGATGACTTGGAGGAGGACGGTCCTGGATAGATGGTTACCGGATGTTCGTTGACGAAGGGCTCCGGCAGTTTGGCTAGATTTCCCCGGAGCACCGCATTGTGCACAGCGCTAATATCGATTCCCAGAGCGTTGCGTCCGCCGTTACAGCTGCCGCCCGCATGCCGGTTGGCCGCTAAGCCACTTGACGACTTGCCAGCGGAACTTCCGACCAAATTCGAGGTTCTGCTGGCACCGCAACACGGAAGACTCGAAAATTTTGAGGAGTCGCTGGCAGGAGTCGAGCCTGAACTCCTTGCCTTTGGCTAAGTGATGGGGTTTAAGAGAAGAGAGAATCGAGGGGACTCAGTGCAATGAGGTAATTGGTTTCCGATTAGCAGCACCGCACTCACCAGCGTTGTCTGAATAAGTGGCGTTGTCGTTTTCTGGCCCTGCTCCTCCACCTCAGCTAATTTTGTTAAATTCTCCGCCGTGCCATCCTCGTTGAAACTGCCCTCGGGCACGGTGTCGGTGCTGGGCGTCTGTGGCACATCTTCCGAATCTTTCTTGGACATGCTGTGAGGATAAAATTACACTTTTTTTAAATTTTATTTTCGAGAGACTAACTTGTTCTTATATAATATTTTAAAAGCGAGAAAAAAACGTTTAATTAGGGTAACTTTGATAATAAGGAGGTACGTAACATATGTAATTATGAACCAGGCAGAAAAAGGACCGCCCTCTTACAGCAGCGGTGCTCACGCCTATGCACACGCGTCACATTTGTTTTTGTGAATCCACATAGCTAGGGCTTTGTGTGAAGACATCACATTTGTAGGTACATACATATGTACATAGTTAAGGTTTCCGGTCACACGTCGCTGTACACTAACAATTTTGCTCATTTTTCTTTTGCTGTCCTTTGTTATAAGGACCGAGCGAGCCAACAAAAATTTCATTGGGATTATCTTTACCGAAAATTATCAAAAAAACTTCAATGTTGTTAATGAATCATGAACATTCCATAGAAATTACTGATTTTACTGATGATTTCATCATGGGCATGTCCTAGGCTCAATGACAAATTCATCGACATTTCACCGATGATTCATCAACTTTATTTTTTACCTTCTACCACATACAAAGCCATACTCGTATATGGCTTCGCGTTTTCAATAATATTTTTCTGTAATGTAACGGTACATACGCTTAGCCGATTGTTACAACTATACTGTGCACATTTATGTGTTGGAATTCTGTTTTCATAGTTTTTTTGTGTTGAGATAGGATATCTCAAGTTTCAATTAGTTTTGTGCCAGCGTCTCAAGCAGGTGAACGAAGGTGAACTTCGCTGTTTGAAATTTACTAAAAAACTAAATAGTTTATATAAACTAAATAGTTTATAAATTTTAATAAGAATTATTTTACTTTCATGTGAGATACATACGTAAACGAAATCGATAAATCTAAGTGAAGAAGACAACAAACCCGATTCTGATGACAAAGTATTTGGAAATAAAAAAATCCAGCAGGAAGATGTTATTATTTCGGAGACCGATAAGAGTGGTTCTGATGGACGCTTGGAAAGGCCGTAAACCTCGAAAGCAAAGCCAAAAACAATGCCAAAACAGACAAGAACACCGATATGGAAAGATGATCACTTGCCACCGTAGCGAATGAGAACTTTCCACTTTAAGGAAATATCAATCTTCTAACTTGTATCAATGAACTGGAGACACCGGCAGACTTTTATAATTTTTTTAATCCGCAAATGGGGCTTCACCAATTTAGTTTTGAGTGGAGTATCAGCTTGAACCAAAAGTGATACATATTCGGTAATAAGCGGAAATGTTTTATCAAGACCAACGGCAACCATACCAAGAGGGAAAAACTACTAGTTTCTTTCAACAAAAAGCAAGGCCGATGGAGTTCAGCTTGGGTTCGTCAACGTGGGAAAAAATCCTGTGTCAGCAAAAAAAAAAAAAAAAAAAAAAAAAAAAACGATTCAGTAAGATAGACAAAAAGTATATAGAAGTTGACGCTCCTAATGTAGTTCATGTTTACAATTACCATATGGTTGGCGGTGACTTACTGGAGGCTTTACTGGGACTTTATAGAATTCAATTGCGCTCTAGAAAATGGTATAATAAAAATTTCGTCATATGGATTTTATGCCGACGTAAGTCAGATAAATATTTGCTACTATTCTACTTCAATCTTTTAATACCTGACTACCTGTACAAGGCAGAAACAATATTTTTAAAGTTTTTAAGTTTTTTCATTGAATTTGGGATCATTCCTTGACGGTAAAATGAACGATGAATTTGGCAAGAGTCCTCCTTTGAATGTATGTACAAGTGTGTATAAGAGCTTGAACTAACCAATTTCCTACCAGATGCGCGCACATTAGGGAATCGCCTTTGGTAGATGATGTTTTAGTGGATAAGACAAATAGTCTTTTAACTTGATGCACAAAGCCTAAGCTACCTGGCATCGCTCAGTCGAGCACATATTCCCTTGCAGAAAATATTGTAATAAAATTGAAAACTCAGTTATGTCTCTATAAAGCCGGTAGTCAGATAGTATATATTTTAGCTCCTAGTGCTCATTTCCTTATGAATTTCAGTTGCAATTTTTTCCCGTTAAAGAGGAGAAAAAAATAGTACACGTCAAAAAAAGATGATAATGTCATTTAAGAGATATTCCAATTACGCTTTTGCATAATAATCATTAAATGGCTAGGCAAACATCTGAAAATCTGTGGGATTTAACTCGGATATCTCTGACTTTATCGATTTGCAGGCTGTTTGTTTTTCTCCGGGATGTAAACCCAAAAACATCAAACCGCACTTTACGGATTGCATAATTGCATAGAAATAGATTTTATTTCAAGTTTTTAAATTAGTGAACGACTTAATTCGTGTGATATTGTTGCAGTTCTTTGTTTTTAAACCGGAAATTTAAAAACGTACACTGAAATGTGAACTATGTACATACATATATGTATGTATTTTATTATCAGTCCAGTGTTTTTCTTAAGGCATTAGAGCGATTCAAAGTGCGACAAGCCCCTAGTTTATTATAATAAGTAAGTCAATTATTATAAATACTAATAAGAATGATCAAATAAAATTTCTGAAAATACAAAAAAAAACATAAAAAAGTTTTATTTTGATCAAAGCTCCAATTCGAAAACCTGGTTGAGACTCGATTAACCATTGGACCGAGATGGAGACTGATCAATTGTATTGTCTGGCGGGGCAACAAATTCTGAATTAAAAAAAAAATTACATATCTCAGAGTAAAAGAAAATATTTTGAAAAACCGCGAAGCTATTTTTTTTTTTTTCATATTTCGTGATTGTTTCTATGACAGCTATATGATATCTGTCTGTTTCAGCAACGTGTCGACATAGACTTCGGCCGAGCAGACGCTCTTATTCGACAATCTTCCAATTCGACTGTGAATCTGTGAATCATCGATGAAATGTTGATGACAAAACCCAGTCTTTGTTGATGAATCATCGATGAGAAGTTAATAAATTTGTCATTAATGACAGCTTATGACATGCCCATGTTAAATTTATCAGTAATTATAACGGGAACAACACCGAAAGTTGTTGATGAATTATTGATTACAGGTACGGCAGGGTTTTGCAGATGTAGATAAATGTACATATGGATTTACTTGTTACTCAATTCAATAATACTGAGTTTTTTCTGATTTAATGACAAGAATATTGTCAGCAAATTTGGTAATCTTGGTTCAGTTACTGAGATACCTGATAAATACTACTTGTAATGACTCGTGGCTTATGATATTGTTTAAATACTATAATACTATGTAAACACTACTCACTTTTTGCGACTTAGACTCATGTAGCCATCGTCCTCGGACTGATTCTCCCCACTATTACTGTGCAAGGCACTCGGTTTTGTTGCTGCCTCTTCAAACTCGGAAATGATGTCGTCAAGCACTTTAATGGGCTCAGGTATGTCATCCAAGGATATGGGCTCCAGCGACTGCAGTTGATCATCGCTGAGAATTATACAATGCGTACAAAATCTGTTACAAACGAAAAATGTATCGAAATTCGAAAACAAAAGTTCACAAAAGTAAAAAGTTCACCCTGTAAACTAGCTTTGAATTCATAAATGCGAGTGAGTTTCATACAACAAGGCTAGGAATATTGGTATCAAGTTGTATTAATTTTGATTCTCATTCACACAGGAGGCTGTGTTAACCCGAAATAATAATTTGATTATATTTCAGAAAAGTCAGCAGTAACTTACTGTTGGTTTTCTAGTTCAGCTGCCGCTGCATATGAATCTGGGTCTGCGGCAGCGACCTCCGCCTCCTGAGAATTTAATGCTGACTGGGAGTCCGCCTGCCCTCCTACATGCAGCACCTCCTCGCCGCCCTCCTGTCCGTTTGCATCGCATAATACACACGATTCAGGTGACGTTTCCATTATACGATTTTCATTGAAACCATTGACGATCTTCTCGGCAGTTCCTCTTTTAATTTTCGTTTATTATAAAAATGTAGTCAAAACATTCGCACACGTCGACGTCGCTGTAGCTGGCAATGCCTCAGTCAGCTTTGCGACTGACGTTCCTTTCTTGCCGGCGGTTTTAATTTTCATCTATATACAAAAGAGAAAAATTTTATTTATTACCGATTTATGGTGGTTTAATAAAACAGTTATAGCCAAAATATGAGGAACAATTTTCCAGTCCTTTAGATGTCTTTTTGAAGTAAAACTTCTTCACGCGCGTCATGCATTTTCGACAAACAGAGTAAAGTCGACTGAAGACCGTCAAAGCTACTATAGGTGACGTAGCCACGCTGGGAATCAGTGACGGGGCTAGTAACGAAAGTTCTCTCTCTTTTTGAGAAAAAAAGCGTAGCATTTTGTTGAACAAGTAAGAAAGCTACAGTCGAGTGCTATAGACTGTGAGATAGCCCGTACCCACAGAATTGTGGGTGAATTTGACATGGGTGGATTTACTTTGTCTCATCATTATATTTCAATAGGGTGGAAAGCAGATGAAAATATGGAGAAAAAATCAAGCAAATGCTGCTAGAACGTGGTAAGCAAAACACATTGGTGCTGTCAAACACAAATGTAGATGTTGCAGAAGTTCAGCTTACACAGAAACTCGCATGCTTATTATCCGATATTACGGTAACGGTAAAAAGGAAACACACAATTGATTTTAGGCTAGGGTGATTATTTTCTTTTTATAATTTGGTTTTATATATTTAATGAGTTTTTAATACCGAAGAGGAAAAGGTAAAACGATAAAGGAGTATAACGATGCTGGCTTTCATGTTAGCCAAATATGCCGGAATTTGAGTCTTACACGCTGTGTTATCACTAAAATTTTAAGTGATATGGAAGCATACGGTGTTAAGCGTAGCTCTGGGAGAAAATTCAAGCTGTCTCATAGGAATAAAAGTAGCATATTACAAAATGCAAGCAATTCCTTTGCTTTGTGCGCCTTACTCGCTACGTGATGCAGTCTTCCTGTGTCTCTGACTATCTGGCGAACGCTACAATCCTGGAAAAATATTGTTAAAGCAGATTTAAAAAGTTTCTATTCTTAAAACCGCATCATAAAAGATCATGTCTTCAGATTACGAAAAATAATTTTGAAAAAGAACTCGGCTTCGGTATAAAATTTTAACATTATTTTGTTTATAAAGGTTTCATCAATATTTTTCATTTTTTCTCATGAGAATCTGAGAGATTTTGACAGACCACTATTGGCTAGATTTGCATTAGGATCCTTTGACGCAATTTTAAAGGCAGATTCGCAATTACTTGGGGAGAATTTCATGCGTCTGGAACGCTTAATTTGCGTTTCGCGGATGAATAGTGCGGAGTATAAACAAGTATAGGAGGATTGTCTTCTGCCATTTTTTGAATAATATGGAAAAAAAATTTAGTTTTCATGCAGGATAATGCTTCACTATATTATTCATAAAAGCAGTGAAACGAAACGGTTTCTCGAGGAGCATTGCGTACCAGTTTTGGTTTGGTCAACTTGGTTGAAATTTTTGAAGCGTAGTCGGTCTCTTCTGGACTAAAATATTATTCAAAATTTAATTAATTTAATACCTTAAATAATTTTAAACGTTCACACTTGCAGCTTAGCCTAAATGAAGTGCGTGTGCTTTTTTTACCTTTACTTGAAAACGGGAGAAGAAAAACGAAATAAGAATATCACATGCTGTGCATTATTCTTTGTTCTATTGTTCTCCATTTTTTATTTCGATCTATTATGTTTTTCCATTCTCCTACGAGGATAGAAACAACATTTTGGTAGGTGTCATATTTAATAATTGTGAGCAAGAGTGCAATCTCTGAGATTTGCTGTTGCGCACTAACGGACAAACCAGACATGGCTAAATCGACTCGCTTGGTGATAAAAAATATATATAATTTATATGGGATCGTCTTCTTCTAATTTAATAATCTTGTACCTTATGCGTACGAGGTATAAAAATGCATACTTGTGTACTTGTGTATGTGCGCGTGCTGGCAGAGGCCGGGATGACAAATTTGATGAACCTGGAGTCGGGGCTATGGAAACCATTACGATATAATAATGGTAACACAACGATTGAAATACGGAGTTGGTTGTGGTTTATTGGTTTATTGGAGTCAAAAAAAGACATTAGATGCCAAATGTACTAATAGGAAAATATTAAACAGAGATAATCTAACATACATAAAAATAGGTAACCCACCAGGTGTACTCCAGAAATTACATCGTAACATTTTACATCGTAAATAAAATAAATTTCACTTAATTTGGTATCTAATAAATTTAATTGTATGCATTTAGTGCTTTCTGGAGCGTCCTAGTATAATTTCCAACTTAACCAAAGATAGAATTAAAGATAGAGGATACTGACAGAGTCACATTTTTTTTAAACTTTTGTCATGATATTTGCAACGCAGTGAAGAAGGCATCTCCGACCCCATAACGTATATTTTCTTGAGTCGATTTAGCCTTCTTGTTCAAACAAACATAGGCTGAAATTTCATATTTTCGCAATTTTTAAAGATATCGAAATAAAAGTTTATATGTGTTTCTTTTATAAGCTTATAACAGCAGATTTTCAATTATTGAATATATTAATTTCATTCAAATCGGACTACTATATCATATAGGCGCTATGTAAGTAAGAACTAGTATAAATGTAACTTGCACTGTGTAATCTCAGAAGGAGGTAATTTTCCCAAGGTAATCATCATGTCCAAATAATCTTTTAATATATAAAAATATTTATTCTATATTATTTTTAGATGAATCGTTTATTCATTCCAGGAATTATTGCAAGTTTGTAAATTTAAAACTATTGCATTATTATTTGTGACTTTTATAGTATATAGTATTAAAAAACATGAATTCGTTTTGAAATTTAAATATGGAACAAAACAGTAATCAAATTATTTTATATTTTTCTTCTATGTTTGTATCTTTAACGGCATGGAGTGTACGCAAATAATAAGTACACGGTATTTAATGCTTGATTTCTGCAGAAACATATATAAAAAAATATTACATTTTGTATATAACTACATTTAATCTATTTTCAAACTGCATTTTTGTGGCTACTCATGATCATTTTTTTTTGGTTAATAATTTTTAACTTTAACTAAATTAAAGATAATTTTGCATAAATTTCAAATTTACAACAAAGTAACAAGTTACTTTTCGAAAAATTTGTGAAAAAAAATTGAACGTGCGAAAGAGAAACAATAGCAACAACGTGAGCAAGCACGCTATTTACACTCCTGATGTCGTCGCCTTTGCCTTGCCTTCATTCATATTTTCTATACACTTTGGGGTCATCCCAGTGAGAGGAGTTTGAGTCAGGCGCATTCACACACACTTTTTGCTCCCCTCCCCCACACTAACGCACACTCATACTCTCTGTGATGCTATGTATATAGAAACACGTTTTTTGCCTATAGTTGGCCTAAAAAACACATAGAAACGGATGCAATCAGCGATAAAAATAAAAGTTTGCAATACTTGAGTTTCTAATACGGGAAAAATTCATTTCCGGAATTATTATCGGAGACTATCTATAGAAGTCGGGCTCTAACTGTTCAACCACATCACCCACACGCCCATGCAATGGTAACTTTGTCTAGCTGTAAAATGTACTGCTGCAGTCGGCGGCGTCGCTGCTTTGGCTTCTGCTCCTCTTTCTTTTCCTTTCCTTTACTGAATGAAGTTACAGCAGGGAGTCTGGAATCGATTTTTTCATACATACATACATACATACATACAGACATATGCAGACGCGAGCACTCAAACTCCGACACACAAACGCACTCACACGAGCTCTATTTTTCGGCTTTGTCTAATTATATTTGAAAGCTTTTGCTTACATGTCAAAAGGTCGAATCTATACTCTTCCAATTGGAAATGTTACTAAAAATAAATTAATTCAAAGCGTGGGCAAAACAGAGACAGAGACAGGGAGAGACTGGGAAACAGTGAGCGAGTGGGTGGTAATTGTAATGACAGACGCCACGGCGGCGTCAAAGCAATGGTAACAAAGCAAAAAACGGACTCAGGGCATTTCGTATTTTGCGCACTACACACATAAAGCTCGATTCTACACACATGCGTACCTATGAACACTTCGCGTTTTAAATCGCGTTTTAAGATTTTTCTCCAAATGAACCGACCAGCGAAATCGACCTTTTGTTTATGACCTGAACGTTGGCGAATCTAGGGATGTCAGATTTATTCATATACCGAAATGTCATTATCGATAATTTTACGTGCACCCAAAGGTAAGCCCGAACATAGGCGCCGGTTGCGGCTGAATTTATATTCTGTGATTAATAAAAGATAAAATAAAACGTGACTTAATTAATAACCTTAATAAATAATATTCACTTAAGTCATTATTAAATCATTTTAATAAAGATTAAAAAAAAAACAAATGATTTTTATACAACTTCTTAACTATTTCCTTATTAAAACGTTTTACAAAAATAAATTATATTTATAAAACTTCCACCAGTTTGTTGTTAAAGATGGATGTTAAATTTTCCATCAACAAACAAATCAAAAGGCAATGATTTACCATTTGACCTTTAATTATTATATACCTTTAATAAAATAGAAGCATTGACCTTATAAAAACTAGCCGATATTTTCAGAGACCGCCAGGTCGCTAAGTGACTAAATTTATCGAAAAGTTTATTTTGTATGGGAACAGCTGTTTCCAGTCGATAAAATAGAGAACACCCCAATTATTTTTAAAATATAATTACTGTATGGAGGTCCCCTAATCGTCCTATCAGATCTTGTAGATCCAGTTTCAGTTCTGCATTTTCGGAAAATTCGCCTGATGGTAACAAAAAATACATGTGGCATTTATTCGATTCTTGGAAAACTACTCGACTTGTTATGCCATTCTTATCGATGTGTTATCGTGCCAGCTAGAAATCGAATCGGAAACGAACCAATTAAAACATACTAAAGTTAATAAGTTGACAGTTTAAATGATAATATTCAAAATTTCACCATTTTTGAAGAGCCACCAGAAATCTTGCCTGTATATGGTTCAAACTATTGTTTTGTTACGTTAAATGCCTAAAATTTATGGCGTGACAGTTTATTCTTTCAGATACTTTATGATTTTGGAGAAATAATCAAGAATCTGGTACTGATTTCTAGTTCCTCTAACTCTAAGCTATTAATTATTACCAGGAATTCGACAAACGACAAAAAATACGGAAAACCACACTGTCCATCCCCCTTCTCAATCGAGCCATCTTTTAATTTCGTATATAAACTTAAGCATGTAATCATTTACTTGATTTATTATGTTGTTGTTTTACTGTTATACAATTAATAATCATCGAAATTTCTTTAAATGTTTTTGTGTTTTTATTTAATTTAAAACACTGCCAACGGCTGCAGATGTATTAATTGGCCAACCGGATTTGCATGTCGTTTTCGGTATCTCCACTTTGTTCTAGGTTCCTCCCGCTCAGCCAGCTGCACATGGATGTTCTTGTGTGGGGATTGGGTGGGGAAAAGATGGTGGCTTACAACTTGTCCAGGTACTGGGACAGATCGGGTAGACCCTCCTTCAGACCCTTGCGCTTGCGCGTATCCTGGACAATCTGGTAGGGCTTGCTAGAGGGCTCGTACGGATCACCTGGCAGCACTTGCCAATGATCGAAGACGCACTGGGGGAAGGCCTGTCCACCGGTGTTGGAGCGCAGATCGGCAGTGAAGCCGAACGACTCGTTGACGGGCAGATATGCCTTCACCACGAACATGGGTGTGCCCACAACCTGGTTCTCCTCGAAAACATGGCCACGACGCCTGTTCAGGACACCATAGATACCTCCAACGGCCACCTCGGGACATTGAATCTCGCACAGATAGACGGGCTCCATCAAACGCGGCTTGGCGGTGATTGCGGCGGCATACAGAACACGACGAGTGGTTGGAATGATCTGGCCACCTCCACGATGGATGGCATCAGTGTGCAGGGTCACATCGTAGATGTTGAAGCGGACTCCACGCATGTTCTCGTCGGCCAAGATACCCTCCTTGGAGGCCCACTGGAAGCCAGCAACAACAGAGTCCTTGATTTCGTTGAGGTACTGCACGGACTTGGTGCAGTCGAGGATAAAGTTGGGTCCGGTGCCGTCGGGGCCGAAGCACCAGATCTTACGGGCCTCAGTCACATCGTAGTCGTACTTCTCAGACAGGTAGCGGGCACGGGCCTTGAACTCGTCCTTGGAGCTCACCTCGCCGTTATCAATATCCTCGGGCAGACCATCGGGCATGGGCAGGGCCCTCATCAGCAGACGGTTGTGCTTGTTGGGCGACTTTGACAGACACATCTGGTCAGACTCCTCAGACACCGTCTCGCGGTACGACACCACGGGATCGGACTTCTTCAGGGGGATGCAGGCGTGATCCTCCTCCAGATCCTTTAGGCAAATTTCCAAATGCAGCTCACCAGCACCTGCAATGATGTGCTCTCCAGACTCCTCAATGATGCACTGCACCATAGGGTCAGATTTGGCCAGACGCTTGAGACCCTCCACCAGCTTGGGCAGATCGCCGGGATTCTTTGGCTCCACAGCCACACGCACTACAGGCGACACGGAGAACTTCATGACCTGAAATCCGGATAGATTTTAAATTTAACAGTGTGCAACAAAATGTAGATGATAAATCGTATATCGTAAAGTGACTGTTTGCCACTTCGATTTTAGCTTAATAAAAAAACTACCTTCATGTTGTGGGCATCCTTGAAGGTGGTGATGGTGCCAGTCTTGACCAGGAACTGATCGACACCGACAAGACCGCAGATGTTGCCAGATGGCACATCCTCAATAGCCTCGACGTAACGGCCCATCATGAGAATGGTGCGCTGGATGGCCTTCTCGTACAGATCCTCCTTCTTGCCGGGCGTGTAGTTGGGGCCCATGATGCGGCACTTCTGGCCAGTGGCAACCTTGCCGGAGAACACACGGCCGAAGGCGTAGAAACGACCCTTGTCGGAGGTCGGCACCATCTTGGAGATGTACATCATGAGGGGACCGTCGGGATCGCAGCTCTTCACGGCGATAGCAGCCTCATCATCATGGGGACCCTCATACAGCATCTCCATTCGGTACTTCTGGGCAACCACAGGCGATGGCAGATGGATGGCAATCATCTGAAGCAGAGCCTCACCGGCTGGCAGCCAGGTGCGCATGACCGTCTTCAGCAAAGCCTTACCGTCCTTGTCCTTGTCCTCGTGCTTGAGGGTCACACCGATCTTCTCAAGCAACACACCAATCTCCTCCTTCTTGTAGTTCATGATGGCATCGAATACCTTGTAGATGGGATCCAGAATGTACATACAGAACGAACGCTTGTTATCGGCTTCCTTCTGCTTCTGCCACTTCTTGGTCTTGGCATTGAAGAAGTTCTCTCCCCACAGACTGTGAAAGCACGAAATGGATACGATTATTATATATTAATGATTTCTCCTACATAAATCCTTTGCACAGCAAGTTATAAAATTGTTAATATAGATTTATAAGATAGCTACCTTAGCATGTCTCGTTGGGACATTAAGAAAGAGGTCCCGAGCCAGCGTTTAAGCAGTTTCCTCAAATTTAATCTGCTTCTATTTTTGTAGCACTTGTGGCGCCATCACCATGCGCGACTCTTCAGAAAATACCCCTAGGGGATTCCCAAAAATGCCGCACTCTCAGCGTCACACGTTTTGTGCTAGAAGCGTGAAAAGTGCCTCCAGATTTGGTCTACTTACCGGTTCATTAGCTTCACCACATCGATCTTGAACTTTTCAGAGTACATCTCAGAGAACTGCTTGAGGGTGAAGGCCCAGCCGTGCAGTCCGGAGCCGAAACCCACAGAGCCCCTGGAGGGGTCCACGCGCACCTCTCCCATCGGGCCACCGTCATCGTTGTAGGTGGCAATAATGACGTTGACGTTCTCCACGATCCGCTGGAAGGTCTGGTACAGCTCCTCAGCCTCCAGCTGCAGCTCCAGCAGGGCACGGTCCATCTTGTTCATGAACAGAATGGGCTTGATGCGCTCGGCAATAGCCTGACGCAGAACGGTCTCAGTCTGCACGCACACGCCGGACACGCAATCAACGACGACCAGGGCACCGTCGGTCACACGAAGAGCGGCGGTCACTTCAGAGGAGAAATCCACGTGACCGGGCGAGTCAATCAGGTTAATCAGGAAACCCTTGCACTCCTTCTCGCGCTGATCGGGCTGGGTGATGAACACCAGATCCTTGTCTTCCACCTCGAAGTACATTGAGATGGCACTGGGAAATGTACAATACGTTTTATTTTGGAAGTCACGGGTCACGGGCATGGTAAGTTGGATTCTTACGTCGACTTGATAGTGATGCAGCGCTCCTGCTCATCCTTGCGGGTGTCGGTGAAACGGGTCTCACCGGCCTTTGCTCCGGCAATGATTCCGGCCTTGGACACGAGCGAATCGGTCAGGGTGGACTTGCCGTGGTCAACGTGAGCGATCACAGACATGTTGCGGATGTTCCGCTTCTTGTCCATGAGGCCACGGATTTCGTCGACGGTGAAGTTGACCTACAAAAATAATAGGACACATTATTTATTATAAGAACTTGTATATGTACATATTTACGGTTATTAAAAATGGCGTCTACACACACACACACACACACTCTAACTTTAAAGTCATGTCATGGACTTTGAGGTTAGATAAGAAAAAATAAGCGAAATGCGTCGCCTATTTACTGTGAAATCATTTCGCTCATTCACACTCACATCCGCACAACGGCATAGAAATATATATTTAGACGGTTGACCCTCAAGTCATTTTAAACTTTTACCCAGACATGCCCAATTCTTGTGAAATTTTCAATAGCAAACTGCATACGTCATTATACACTTTGTGCTATTTTCTCGTCTTTGTCTTGCATTTCACCACACACACACACATGCATTCTTGCACATATGTATATACAGATGTAGATGTATGGAACAGGTAACCGTTGTCACGTCTGCACTTTTCCGCACAAATTTTTACTTGTTTCCGTACCACGCATGTTTTAAATCACCACAAGGTAATTTAGTTCGGTAAGTTCTCCGCAACTAAATGCAATTATATTGGTTTAATGGCACCTACCATTTTGGATGTTTGGAGATTTTCTCGCGGACCAAAAAAACACTACACGCCTGAACTGGCGTTTCGACAGGAAAGAGCGTGGGACAGAACAGTGTGACCGTGGCCTGTTCGTTATAAAATACCATCTTGCGCAAAAATATACTTTAATCTTTCGGAAATACCATAAATATACAAATGCGTCAACTTATGTAAGATTCAACTACTGTGGCATTATTGTGCATTTAAAAATATTCAAGTTAATATTAAACTCATTTGACGTGGGCGTCTTAATGTTTATATTACGGTTTTGATTTAGCTGAAGGCATATAACCGGAGGCGCCAATAATATTGGCTTCTCAACAATTCCCAATAAAAAATGATCTTAATATCTTAAGTCAGCAATTTAACTTGATCCTCACGGGTGGATAAGCGCTCCATTCGAGCAGTGGTTTTTTCCTTTATCTATACATTTAATATATTTCGCTTGTAAAATCACTGCTGTTTGCTCTTTTGATCTGGTAACCCTTTTCAAAATCACAGCTGTTTGATTGATTTTGATTTGGCTTCGCTTTACATATTTCGCTTTCCTTTGGTTCTTGACCGAACGAAAAACGAGCATATTCTCTTGTTCTCTAGATATTATATGAAATTTTCACCTTGCAAAAATATTTGTTTATTTAATATTGGCACACTAATAATAACAATAGCCGTGAGCGGAAAACTTCAATTGTATTAATTTTGCAGTTAAGGTGGAGGATATATTGAGGGAAAACGACTGGGAAAAAAGATAAATAATTAATATTTAGAAAAGTTTATTAACTAAATAATATTGTTTTACAGTTTTGGTGTTCTCTATAAGACTTAATTAATAAATGACTTAATATATGTAGGCAGCTGGGAATTATTAGTCATTTAGGGAGTACGTTAAGATTGAAAGATTGTTAATAGCATGCCTTACTACCAGAAATCCACCATGATTTTGTTTAAAACTCAAGGTACAAATGAAAAAGGAAAGACTTGAAAAGTTAGGCGATTTTAAAATTTATTGCATTTGTGTATTAAAATATAAACTTTTGAGGACCTCACATTTCGGGCCAGTTATTTTTCCTTGAGTTGGCAGGACTGTTAAATGACATCTGGGCCAAATTTAATTTCAATGTCATCATCAGTAAAATATATACGCTTGGTTTTCGAAACGACCAAGAGTGCATTTAAAAATTTTTAAGCGGATACGTTGAGGATGTTGCGGAAGGACTTTGGTGATTCGACCATGTCGCAGAAAAATGTTTTTAAGTGGTACAAAGACTTCAAAGTGGGTCGAGAACGTGTTAATGACTTGGAGCGATCCGGACGACCATCGACGTTAACAGATGACCGACACGTCAATGGAATGAAAGTATTAGTGTTCAAAAATCTTATGTATGATCGGAATATCAGAGGGATCTGTGAAAACCATTTTGAAAGGCCATTTGCTTCTACGAAAAGTCAAATCGTTCTTCGTGACAAGGCATATCGAGGCATATCGTTCTGCAACCATCGCATTCGCCTGATTCGGCTCCGTTTGACTTCTGGCTAGTCTTAAAAATTTTAAAGACCACTCCGGGAAATGCGTTAGAGTCGATTGAGGAGATACAAGCTGTTTCGAAGAAGGGTGTCATGATTGGAAAAAACGTTGGCATAATTGTATTTTATCGGGGGAGGATTACTTTGAAGGGGATGGAATTGATCTGGAGGAATAAAAAAAGATTTTTCATTTTACAAACAAATTTACCTTACTTTTTCAGCACAATTATGTATACTCTATACTCAGTTAGACACACAGTATGACTCTACATGTAATTTTACATTTATGCACATTTAATGTACAAAATTTAACAATTTTTTTAGGGGTGCTGAATTTGTTCCAATTTTGCTTCAATTAGAAACCACTGTGCCCAACACTAGTGTGTTTATACAAATCGATCCCTAATTTTCTGCCAAATGATTCCAACGGTAAATCAATAGTGTCTATAATGTCTTGTCCGATTCTGCAACACAAGAAAAAAATATATGGAGCCACTTCCGACTTCAAAAAATTTTTTTAACGCATCACATTATATAAACTTTTGAATAAACTTTGATCCAAGCAATTTCTTTCTTGTGAAATGGCTTTCTTTAAGCATTCAACAGATTCGAATGTTGAATTTTCATAATAAACACGTAATGCTAGAATTTCCCAAACATTCTCTATTGTGTTTAAATCGGATGAGCTCATGACGTTAACGAAATAGTATTGCAGCGTTATCCTGCTTTTCCATATTTTCTACTAGAAATTGTAGAAGACTGTTTTTCAGCACACAAAATATACATATGTATGTACATATGTATTATGCCGTGTTCATTTTTTGCTCACCAACTCAAAAGCCACAGTTCCACTCTTAGAGAATATGGGAGGATCTTTTCTCAAATATCTCCAGTAACAGTGATAAACTAACAACAAAACACAAAAACAACTTAAGTAAATGCACAAATTACAAAAAGTAAAATCGAAAAATAAAACATTAAGTACTTATTAAAATTCAAATAAACATAATAAACAATTATAAAAAATGGTTTTATAGGTTTGTACAACCACATTTCTTATTTCTGGGTCAGCATATTTTTGAATTTTTTTTATATTTTTTTTTTTTTTAATTTTTACCAATGTTTGTATTATTGAAAAAAAAATTGAACTCTCTTCAAGTTACAGTGTATCTTGAACACCTTGGATTCTATAAAATCAACTTTACAACTTTGTCTTGAACATAAACTAAAACCTAGATCTTTACATAAGATATTATAGTCATTTATGTACATATATTGCTTTTGCAGGCTGTCCACAGCGTTTTTTAAATCATATCCCCACAATATGAACGCAAAGTCATTTGCGAATTGCAGAATATGAGTTTTGCTATCGTTTATTTGATTTTGTTTAAACATTACAAAGCAAAGTAAGTTTACAGACAGACAACCCTGTGCAATCCCACCATGTACCGGGCCGCATCTCATAGCTTAAGCACCCTGACATAAAGTTTAGGGCCCACTTAAACAAAAGGCATGAGGCATTGTTTGAAAATTATTGTACAGCTTATTTTAAGAAAAATAAAAATAGAAAGGAGCAGCAAAAAATATCAAAAAATACGAGTAATGCTAGAAGAATAACGGGGATAAGTGTGAAGTCTAGTGCAAAATAAGCAGGGAGCTTTTTGAGAAACCTTACATATTGTGAAGCAGGAATGTTTTGACAATAAACCAGCAAATAAATATTTAGAATGCATTGAATTTGCTGACAAATAGCTGTGGGATAAAAAAGATACATATTAATCACGTGCTAAAGGCTTTAAGCACTGGTGTTAAGAAGGAAATATGTATTTAATTTTTATAATGTCAGGGTAAACAGTTCTTTTTTTGAAAGAACGTAAAGATTTCACAAACATTAAAAAATTTCAGATCAATTTAACTTATATCTCTTATATCAAGCAAAAAAACTAACAGTATGATTAAGGTTAGATTACAACATCATATACATTTCTTTAATATCCAAAATTCAAAATAACAGAAGGTGCCACAGGAGTATGTATTGTCTTGTAATATGTTTTAAATATTTAATTGATTCTTGTTGATAATTACAAATCCACATATACTTTTGATTGCGCACTTAATTGCGTAAAATACACAATAGGGACTTTTTACGAACGTTCAAAATCCTTTCAAATTAAAACACTTGAAAAATTCTAATTAATTCTAATCTAATAATTAAGTAATTTTAAGTTACTAATGTCATATTTCTATATATAAATAAGCAAACCAAAAAAATATACAAAATTGTTGGTGCATTGATTATGGTGTGGTCATTTTTACTGTAAATACAGTATTTTATGTCTGCTACTTTTTTAACCGGTCACCAAATTTAGCGTATCATTTATTTCGTCCTTAGAAGCTACATATGTATATAATTTTCTTCTCTAACGACATAAAATGGAAAGAAGAATGGAAGAACTTCCATTCGCGTTTCTATTATGAGGAGTTCCTGACGGACAAGAATAAGTTGAGAGGAAACAAATGTTGCCAACCAATGTTGGGCCTAGCTAAGCATCAAAAGTAGACAGTTCCTATTTTGCAAAACTTTCTCCGTCGAACGCAACATTTTTCGTTTTTCCCCACTAACCACGACTGATTCGGTCGCAAGCTAACATCGAACTTCAGTGCGAGGTTCGATTCGCATTATTTATAATTTCGCGATGATTTCCCAATTGTATTAGTATTAGGCTTAAGTTTAATAGCAATCAAAGTTTTACACAAAACTAAACTCGTTTTAGAAGGAAGGTTGAGTTATTCTAAATAAGTTATTATCAAGGGGCGTTGGGAGTTAGTGTCAAGCTACAAACAAATGAGAAGAAAATGTTGCGTTAAACCGAGCGAGCATCAAATGTTGCGCTACTTGGAATCACAACATTTCCCCTCCGATTTTCACCATTCACTCAAACTGAAAAATTATCCGGCCTATATACATATCTAATTTTTCAAGCTTACCTCAACGAACTCGCTCAAACCGGTGGCAAACCAACATCAAACCCAATACGGTCGTCGGTTTTGCTTCGGTTTTGGTCCCTTAACGTACATAGCGTGCTCCCCTCGCCATCATTCTTATGTTCGTTAAGGTACCAGTTTAGCCGATGAGACAATCACGTATAGTTCTATCATGGGTCGGGCAAAGAGTTTTGTTCAGTTCCGTCGCAAACGGGCAACAAAAGAGACTTTCAATTTAGTTCTCAAGTGATTTTCGCTGCGTTCGGGTGTGTTAACGGTAAATAAATATCCAAGTGGACCTAGTTTTCCACGGCGCACCAACACCCGCGCGTTGTTGGTCCTGGTGTCTGTGTGAATTGTTTAAGTGAAAACGAAAAAAAATTAAAAAAAAAAAAACAAAACTATATTTATTTATATTTAAGTTGTGGCCTGAAGAAGTTCATTTTAGTGCAAAGAAGCAGCTTACATGAATCGAAATTGGTTTTGAAATTAAACAGAATAAATATCTTATTACACTTTATTTTAACAATTTCACTTCCTGTTATCGTTTAAAGAAAAGCCTTGTTTAAGGAATAAATATTTAAAGATCAGCTCCAATCTCCAATCAAAAAAATCTGTTATTTATATATTAAATCTGCTTCCTAGATCTAGCCGATTTTGAAGTCTCGATTAGTATCTAAATTTAAAATAATCATGTAAATTATGTATTTAATGCGTTAGCTGAAACACGAGGAATCCTTTAACACAATATAACCCAAGATGATGAAAAATAAGCAGGACGACTTTTACGCGACTTTCCCTTTGATCTTAGAGGCACAGCGACAATAAATATAAATAATTATAGCACATATATCACATAGAAGGCGGGCAAAAGGCAAAGGATAACTTTTTTCGCGTATCGCGCTTCCTATAAGAAAATCCTTTTTACGCGCCGCCAAACAAAGGAAAAAATATAAAAAAGCAGCCGAACTTTGCACGTCTTGGAAGTTTCTTGTGTTTTTTTACTGCTGCAGGGTGGCAAACAAAGTCAAAGTTACAGAGAAAGTTATTGTGCAACGTGTGGCGAGTGCGGCAAACAAAAAAAAAGCGAATGCAGTGGAGAGTTTAACTCCATTTTAGTGTCTAACAATCAGTACAACAAAATCGTGGAAAAGGCCCGAGAATTGCTAAAGTGGATTAGCAGACGGCGTTCAATTCTTTCAACTTCTGTTTGCCGTAAGTCTCAGATTTATCAACGAAAGCGCCAGATTTCTCCCTCCCAACCATCCTCCCATCACCTTAATTTTTATTAATTCCATTGCGGGCAGGTATTATCATTTTCTATTCCAAAAGAAGATAATCCTCTTGTGAATCGGCAATATAGTTCCCAAGTTTCTTAACTGTCAAAAGTGATTTCCCGATTTCTGGAGAGTCCATATTCTGAAGAAATAGCAATCAGCTTGGCCCCAATAATATTATACTTATGTATGTTCATAAATAAGACAGTCTCAATCTAAATCGTCGTAAAGTACCCAAACACACACAAGGGCTTAATAAATGCTGAGAGTTCTTTTATGAGCCCCAAATGCCTAAAACGATCCAGACAGACACTGACACACAATGGTAATAGCGGCAGAGATGTCGACGTACTTTTTAAGTAAATTATGAAGCTCTTTCATAATAAATGTTAAAAAACAACAACTTTAATGCTAAAGTATGCAAAAAATCAACGACTGTGGAGAGAATCAACCAGACGAGCTGGAGATGCTTTCCGGGGGCGCTGAAGGTACAAAAGGAAACTCAGACAATGAGCAGAATGTCTGGATTGTGTCGACGTGTATGTATGCCTTTTTCAAGTGCTGCAAGTCTGCATATACACCAATGATCCTCTTACCACTTGTGCAACTGTCTTTTCATTGTTTTATCTTTCCCCTGTGAACTTTTTTCCTAACTTCTTCCAAGGAATATCCATTTACAAAGCTTGAACTTCGCCGTTATATGCGGTTTCTAGGCCATACTCTTATATTGGTTCAAAATGGGATAACAGTTTAACTATTAAATAGTACCATTTGCAAGACCTTTAATAAATATATTTATTTTCGCTAAACTTCTTTGTGTTTCGTGTGTATAATGTTCTTCCTATCTGTTAAAGAGAATATAATTGTACGAACTGTGTGCCAATTTATCTATTAAAATCCAAGCCACTATCCCAAAAATTTTTAAATGGTACCGGAATCTTTCCAGAGCCCTTCTGTTGCCGCAGGTACTTACGAGTGGGTAATATTAGTATACCCTTGCAGAGGGTATTATTACAATTATGTCAAGATATTTGCAACGCAGAAAAAGGATCTCCGACCTCATAAAGTATATATAAATTCTTGATCAGCATCACAAGCCGAGTCGATCTAGCCAAGTCCGTCTGCCTTACTGTGTGTGTTTTAAAGATATCCAAGTGATATTTAATATTTGCTTGTTTTAAAATAGCCGCTTTAAATCGGACTACTCTATTATATACGTGTATGTAGCTGCTAAGGGAACTATCGGACTAAATAGGAATATTCTGCAAGGGTATTAAAATCTCGGTTTCGGCAAAAGTTTGCTTTCTTTACTTATTTAATTACATTTTGCTTTCTATAGGAAAACTAAAAAGTATGATATGCTATAATTATTTGGATGTTGTACTTTACATTGAAAGAAGTTTTTCAACGCTAAATTAACAAAAGCTCAACTGATACATTAAGTTGTTAAGGAACGACCCAAAGGATTTCAAATCAATATCCAATATCGGTATTCCTTCCTACAATATTTAATTCATTCAAGCCGTTTAAGAAAATACTAATTCGAATTGTTCCGGGAACAACTTTTTCCTACTGTCTGAATATTTTGTCATTTAGCCTCATAGGAGGTAACAGAACATTTGATTTTCTCATACTTATATAGTATGTAAATATTTTAAATGACACTGCTATTGGCTGGTAAATATTAAATATATATAATTTATACCTTTTAGCAAAGCCAATATTTCTTTCATAACAAAAGGAAGAGACATTGAAAGTGAATCGGACTATTGTTTATATTTTATTTTTAGTGTTTTTATAATGTTTCATAACTTTATGTTATATTTGACATAACTTTATACTTACTATATAAATGCACAATATGCAGCAGATAATATCAAAATGGAGATCCTGGTTTTTAAAGCAAATGCTTAGTTAATAGCCAATCAAGCCAACCACTAAATTGTGAAATGCAACTAACTTCCTTTACCCCAAACCAATTCCTACAAAGTTAAACACTTAAAATCGCCACGAAATTAAAGATCAGACTCGTAGACCCACAGACATGTAAACATTCTTGAGTACCCAACGAAAACGATGAAGTTTTGCAGGGGATCACCGGTTACCCCGCTCGCTGACACATACATATGTAGGTATTCATAAAAAATGGAAATAAAAAACTCTTGGTTTTATCTTCAGCGAAGTGAATGCTACCTTTCCTCAAATTACTTTGTGCTTTACATATTACAACGACTTTAAATTCGAGAAAGCACAGCAAATGTTTGTCATATAAAATATTTAAAATATGTACATACATATATAGCCATCAAATTCGAATGCAATTTTCGTAATCTAGAGGTCCATCCCACATCTACTATCGTCGACGTCTATTATTTTTGTTGCTAAGACATCTTTATCGGGCTTCTTTTTAAGCGCATTTGTCGTGTTTTCGGGAATTAACGCTTTTAAACAGTCGTCGTCATTTATATTAAATATGGGATTTTTTAACGGATTATTTTAGGGTATTGTTTGATTGTTTGTCAATGTTACAATCTTACAGAAATATGAATAATATTTTAAAGGGATTTAGAATGGCATAAAATTTCCAATATACTATGAGCTATTTCTTCTGATTATATTCTTTTAAGAGGATGTGGATAATCAAATAAAATCAAATTCCACATTGGGTACTTATTTATATGGAAGTTATGAAAGCGTTATCTTTAAAACTATCTTTACGCAAAAAAAAAAAAAAAAAAAA
>JAEIIG010004413.1:0-10447 GCA_018904695.1 Drosophila parvula
TTTAAAAATTTTAATTAATAGTATTTAATCATTATTCATATTTGTAGCAATAAAACTTAGCTAAACGTTACTTTTATCTTTAATAAATAAATAAACAAATAACTTAGTTAAAATTAGCTAAATTAGCTGACCAAGGAACTTTAAAGAGTCTGTATACAGAAAGATAAGATTTAAAATCATTGTTTATCTTTGGTATAATATTAATAATAAAATAAACAACACACAGAGCCACAAAATACATTTGAAGAATCATAAATTTAACTTTAAAATATATTCCATTGAGGGTTTAATATTCGAGCATAGGTCACTAACTATGTACATATATTTTAAGAAGAATTAATTAATATAAAACCATAAGTGATACATGAACATTATTATATGTAAATATCACCTTAAATTCTTCATTTTAATGTATATAAACTGAAGTCTCTGAACGAAATAAAATCCCATAGGAAGTAAATAATGAAGTGGCCAAAGTTCTGCCTTTCTTGGCCCAAATAGCCAACAGCCTTCTGTCAAATGACAAAGGATGGCCACAAAACGAGGCAAAACTTGGAGAAACCGAGCTGCCAACTTGCAACACTAAGCGGCACAATAAATAAGCGATCAAAGCGAGCAATCAGTTGTTTAAGAAGCTTTTAAATATTTATTTTACACTAAGAACAGATGTACATAAGGAATGGTTTCAATATTAAATGGGTTTTAATAAACACCTTCTGCAAGAAAACATTTTTGACCCTGTTAAGTATATTTATTCCTAAGCAGCCGAGTCGATCTAGCCATGTCCGTGTTTTCCTCTGTCCTTGCATGGTTACAAAACAATGTTATGTTTGTCCTGGTCGAGGTTAAGTTAACAAATAGTCACTGGTATAAAGTTAACGAAGACAAAAACTGAATATAAAAATGTCGGCTAGCTCTGAGCACTGTCACACCCTCACAGCCTCACAGCAAGGATCTCCTTGAAAATCCGTGCACATGCAAAGGATGCGTCTGCAAACATTTGACAGTTGCAGCAGCAACAACAGCTACTCAAAAATAACAAAAAAACAAAAAACATCATAAAAATACACTAGAAAGGGTAAACTGTAAAGGGTAAAAGTAAACTGCCAAAAGGCACAACACAAACAAAAAATGAACATTTTTGTTAGCTCTCTTTTTTGCACTTTCAGTTGGGAAAGCAAAAAAAAAAAAATAAAACAAAATAAAATAAAATAGAAATAACAAAAAAAGGCAAAAAAAAATGAAAAACGAAAAAAGTGTTGGCAACATTTCGCAGCGCATTTAGATGAAAACTTTTGCAAAAGTTGAAAACTCTGCTCATGTATTTAAATGCTGAAATTAAAAGGGTGGAAATGGTAACTTAATACTATGGCAAATTAAAGGCAAACCCTGGAACAACTTGTTTTGTGCATTAAATAAGCACAGTTTTGTTGTTTGTTCCCAGACATACGATTAAGGTTTTATCAATTGAGTTGAGGAACTTAGCTTTCTTTCTTGATTTTGTTAAAGCTTTTTTCTCAAACATTATTTCTAGAAAAATACTTGACCTATCGCAGAAAATTATATATTTGGAAAAAGTCAATCAGTTTTTATTTTTTACCAGAAACTAGGCCAACCATAAATCATTTCTTACAAAAACAAAAAACAAAGTCGCATTCCTTAATTCTTATTTTTAAAGTAGGAATAGTAATAATAGTAGCCATAGTAATTTTTTGATTTCGGAAAACTCAGTCAGCTGAAATCTTAAGTTTTATTTAAATGCTGTACCCCGGGCAGCTTACATTATTAGTACTTCTATAAATTGCTAAATATAATAATATTAATGATGATTCCGTAATAACTGGTAACAATAAATCCAAGTTCTAAGGCAGACTTATACAAACAATTAAACAAAAAAATGTTGACAAGTTTAAAAGATCTGATTTTTTACAAAAACTATTTGTTTTTTAACTGTTTCTTTTCCCATTAAAAAATGTATTAAGAGCTTGAGGGGTTTTCAACTTGACCTTTAGTTGGAAAGTTTTTATTATATATAATATAAAGGCCTTTGTTCGAGCTTATTTTATCAGATACCTCGATTTGGCTTTAAAATTACATCATTAGAAAATACAATATTTTTAAGAACGTTAATACATAGTTATTTTTGATTAGTAGAACAAGTGACATTGATGCTTAGATTTACTATTTATTTGATTTATTGATTATGCATTATTTATTTCAAATATAAAAGAGTTCATAATATATATTTTTCCAAAAAACAAGGCTCCTTTTTTTCCATTTCTGCATACAAAAGCTCTACTATTTTGCCATATTGTTTTATTCCATAATTTAAAGTGTCCTTTTGCAAAAGTGTGGTTGCTCTGCCTAAATCAATTTCTTTAGCCTTTTCCACACTTTTCTTTGAAATAAAAATCAGAATTTTGCAAGCGTAATAGTATTGCGGGAAATTGCACTGTAGGAAAAACGCTTAATACATTGGAAAATGTTTATTTATTTGTTTTATATTTATTATTTCGGTTACCATATATTTCGCTTACGGTTGTGTGATTTTCGGTTAGGGTTTGAAGCGGTAATATCGGTTAAAAAACGGTTATGTTTGGATACCTTGGTGAAAACACCAAATAAACGATTTAATTTGAATTAGATAATTGGTTTTTATTAGAGAGGATTTGCATTCGATCAATTATCGATTAATTGAATTGCATTTTTGATGATCGTCCGAATAGAAATACCACTTTGATTTCTCAATATTTCGCATTGAAGTCTCAGCCTGACTATATACATATATCTTTCAGCAGTGAAGTCTCTGCAAGTCGGGCTTACTGCGCTTCCCTTTTTTTTAAACTTACATTTTGCAGAGAAAACCATCTCCTTTGCTTGCAATAATCTGCAGCTTTTGTTTTCTATTCACTGGATGATTACTCGGGGCTCCCAAAAGCACTCAATCGTACACTAGGAAAAATAAAACTAACAAGCTTTCGATTTGAAATTGAGCTTAAATTGTATTTAAAATATTGCTACAAGGAACAAGGAAACCGAAATGAAATTGGGAGCCCAAAAGATATCATGGCTAAGTTGTTCAGGGTCTTTTTTATTCTTTTCAAATCCACAAAGATTTCAGAATTGAAGAAATCAAACCTTAATCTATAAATGAAAAGGATATAAGGTTTCGGGGGATCCCAAAAACTATTAGTGTTTTCAAATCTTTTAAAAAGGTGTCTTATTATGCATTGAATGTGTTGTGTTCTTTTCTTTGAAGGATGTTCACTTTTTCAGCATAATGTTCGCCACTTTTTTTAAGAGTTTCAAAATACCCTTAGCTTAAGTTTCTGACTTTTTTTTGCAGTGTTGACTTTGCCGCTTTATCTCTGAACTCTGCTCTTGGGCTCGTACCAAACAATTCCACACTTTCACTTCGTTCTCGTTGGCCAACTCAGCAGTGCACTTAACAAGGTGCTTTGAGCCAAAAGTAAGTGTGTGCCGGTGGGCGGACAGAGGTGTGTTTTCTGCTATATGTATCCCTTTAATGTGGCACAATCATGGCGCACGAACTTGGCCCAATCACATGTGGGAATTCAATTAAATAAACGAGAGTTGCACGAAGCCAAAATGGAAGATGGATATGGAGGGAGGTCCTGCAATAAATGCTTAGATTTGCAGCAAAGTGCAACAGCAACAGCAACAGCAACAGGGAGTACCTACACAGGACCTGTGTACATATGCACATGCTTTTGCACGCAGATAGATCTACGTTTATATCCCCCAGCGACCGGAAGTCACTTTTAGCTAACAACGGAAGTTGCAAACGTCTGCCGGTTTGTTAGTCGCCATTTTGGGGCCCCCACAGAGAGAAATGGCCCTATGCACTTCATACCGGTAATTTATCATCTAAATCATATTTAAATATTTACCAGGCATAGACATCAAATGATAATCTCAATTGGTTTAATCGAAAATTAATATTGAATTCAAAATTAGTCTTAAGCGATTTTTTGAACTGATTGGATTTATCGGGAAGCGCTACAGAAGTCAAATGAGTTTTAATGCATTTTAAAAAGTTTTTAAAAATATATGCAGGTAAATTCTATTTAATTAAAAGAAAGTATACATATTTACACTGAATTTGTTATATAAAAAATGTAATTCCATAGTTTTAGCCACATTTTTCAAGGTTTCGAATGGCTTAAGTGTTTTTTGTAGAACCCTAGATAGAATTTTCTTTAAGGCTACAAATATTATTATTATTATTATTATTATGATAGATAGATTAATTTACAAAACTAAACTAACTTAAATAGTATAGCGTTAGCTGCAGGGCTTATGTCTATGTTTTGTTTATAATTTATCTACAAATTAACATACAAATATACTGAAGAGCATTTGATGGCAGTCTTTTCTATTAACTTTTTCTGATAAACGAGGCATTAACATAATCAATAAGTTATTAAAGATTGCAAAAATCGAACCACAAAAATAAATCTTGAAATCACAGGATTTCCTTTTCAACATTAAACATTAAAACATTAAAAAACTTGTTTATTTTAATATTTAGCTTATAAAATCAAAGCAGAAATTTGAATTGCAGTGCACTTATGCATATTATCCTTCAGAATTCGTCACTGTTCGTTATATCCATAATTATTTCTCTATATTTCCACAATAACTTGAATAATTTAAATTTAAGTAAACGAAGGCCCTTCGTCATATTGTTTTGTGGCTGTGCACTTGCAAAAGTTAATTTTACATTGAACATAGCCACAATCCCTTCTTTTTTTTTTTTTTTTGGGCTGATGGAGTTGGAGACCATCAAAGCGAAGATAAAATATATGGCTGATATGTGTGTGTGTGTGTTTTATAATCGCCACAGCAGCCGAAGGCTCACGTCGTCCTGCTCGTTTCGCATCGTTTTACATGGCCGAGTCCTTTTGGCCAGGACCAAAGTTTCGGTTAGTCGAGTGAAAGTTCTTCAGCGCGGCGGACGTGCCCGCAAATACAAAATATTTTCTCACATTTTGGCGCGCATTCAAAGTGTTGAAGTTGCTGATTCTGTTGGTTGTTATATTTTTTTTTGTCTTTTATTTGGTTTGGGAGTTGACTTTTTTTTATTTTTTTCTGTGAAGTGAATGTTAGAATGCGGGACCATCCGGCGGTGCCCAATGTGTTTCGTGTGGCATCCACACATAGCATCAACAGCGAGAATCCCTATAGCAACGCTTTCAAGTTGGCTAAGAATGCCAGCAATTGCAACACGCAGCAGCAGCAGAAGCAGCAACAGCAGCAGCAGCAACAGCAAAAGCAGCAGCAGCAGCAACAGCAACAGCAGCAGCATCAGCAACAGCAGCATCAGCAGCATCAGCAACAGCAGCAGCAGCAGCAACAGCAGCAGCAACATCAGCAGCAGCACGGCAGCAATGCCATTGAGCAACAGCCTCTGCTGCCGCCGCCTCCGCCTTCACTTGCGATGCATCAACTGACCACCAGCGCCTCCATCGAGCACAGTCATCCCTCGCAGCAGCTACAGTTGCAACATCAACACCAACAGGAGCAACACTCGCCGTATGCCACATTGCCGCGTGGCCAGCGTTTCGCTCCGGATCAACATCAGCAGACTGGCGTGATCAATACCATTTCCGGCAGCATTCCGGCCACTGGATTCGCCGCAATGTCTGGCAGTTTCAGTGAGCTGCATCTCAACAACATCAGCAGTTTGGGGAATCACAGCAGCAACGGCAACAGGAGCAACAGCAACCACCGACGACAGCAGCAGCAGCAACAGCAGCAGCAGCAGCGACAGGTGACCGCATTGAGTCACTACAAGCCAGCCAAGGATCTGCAGCATCAACAGCAGCAGCAATATCAGCAGCAACATCAGCAGCAACAGCAGCAACAGCAGCAACAGCATCAGCAGCAACATCAGCAGCAACATCAGCAGCAGCAGCAGCAGCAGCAGCAGCAGCAACTGCAGCAACAGCTACATGTCCAGCGACAGCAGCAGCAACATCGCCTGGCCACGGGAGTTGGTGGCGTCACCGATCCACAGAATAGAATCAGGAGCATGGGCAACGTCAGCGGAAGTTACCTGTGGCTCCTCACACCTGTTGCCGCCAGGTAAGTAATGAATAAGAAAGTAATTATTACTTAGATATCCTCTGCCATTACTTATTCGCGAGACTTAAGATTCATGCTGTGAGAAATTGCAGAATAAGTATTTCGAAAGTATACCTAAAATCTTTAAAAATATATATACTCGTGACATATCTAACGAGATCGGTGGACACATGTAACCACAAGGAAGTGGGTATACATATACCGATTATTCCGATTATTCGAACCGAAACATTAACCAGAGCACCGATTTATTTCGTAAATCAAACCGAAACTAACTGGAAACATTTTTTTTGTATTCTCTTAGTTATTTTTAAAGCTTCAGAAGCGTATTTATTGTGAAAAGACTCTAAAGACTCCTCTAAATTTCACTAAGGTGAAGAATATTACCTTCATCTATAACCTAATCCGTAGGGACGTGGAGACTACTTGACTATCTAGGGTAATATCATTAAGAAAGCAATTAAATGGGGCTAAGGCACATCTATATAAATATATATTATAGGCGTTCCTTTAATGATGATACCACTTTCACGACCTCTTCTCACAGATTAAGGTTCATAAACGATGAATATTAAAATGTATTTATTGAATATGTTACCAATTACAAAATTAAAGGCTCAATAAGTTATGATATTAATGAACGGAAAAAGGAATACGAATAAACAAGCAAAATATTTTAAAGGATCATTGTGGAACCTTAAGGAATATAGCTATTAGGTATCAGTAGAAAGGACACTTTCCACACTAAAATTCCTTATATCTCAACTCAGGTATAGCATTAATGAAGATATTTTGAGGACATAATATTAGTAAACCATAAAAAAAATATATAATTTATAAGGTTTATTAGTAAAAATAGAAATGGCATTAATATTTAAGAAAAGAACAAAAAATGTTTAATACCCGTTTCAGTATCGGTTCGTCGATATGCAAACCAGTAACCGTTTGGGTTTGAACCCCAAAATTGGATGGGTTTTCAGACCTGACCCATATGTATGTATTTTCTAGGCACCTTCACCTTTTCATTAACTCTCAAATAATGAAGACTTATTAATCTTTAATCGATAGTCTCAATTATTGAATGAAGACATATTAATCTTTAATCGACAGTTTCGATTATTGAATGAAGACATATTAATCTTTAACCGATAGTCTCGATTATTGAATAAAGACATATTAATCTTTAATCGATAGTCTCGATTATTATTTCAGCGATCCAATGTCACAACAGATTTTTCTCTTGCTAAAATGCACTTGGCTTCTTAAAAACAAAAGAGGGAAAAGTTAAGTCAATGAATCCTTTAAATCGATGATAAGCAAGTTAAATTCCAGTTGCCTGAATTCCTGCAAAGGACTCCCACACACACACACACACACACACACTCTCACTGCTGTTTAAAGCAACTCAAGGAATGCGATAAGAGCGATTTCCAAGTTTCACGTGGCACACAGCAACATCTCCGCCGGAACTGGTACAGGCAGCTCGTCCATGAGGCATCCTCGCCGCCTGTCTCCTTCATCCTTGTTGCTTGACAAATAATTGTGTTAGCGACACAAATCACTGCAAAGTGGGCTTAATTTGTTCGCAAACTATTTCGCACGAAGGTTCACAGAGCGAAATCATCATCAGCACCACCAAGCTCAACGCTTTTTCTTTGCAATTCAAAATGATTTTATTTGATTTTTCAATTCCAAAATAATATTAATATAATTACCAAAAACAAAAAATCGAATTTGTAATTTGTACAATTGAAATCAGTTCAGTCTTTAGCAGTGGAATTAATAAATATTATTTTAACATATCGCAGATAGTTGCCAGTTCGGTTAGTTTTCCACAGTGTAGATGGGGGAAAAAAATGCAGAGCCAGTGAGAGAGAGGTATGTAGGTGATTTATTCTGGCATTCTGGCCGGTCCAACATTCTGACTTTACAGATTGAGCGCGCAGGTTCCACGGGCATGCAACCGCTTGAAGCCCTCCGTGCGAAAGATCTTGCCACACTTTTCGCACTTGTGTGACCAGCTATGGTGTCCGGTCTCACGTTGATGCTTCGACAAGGAGCGGCTTTTTAAGAGATACAGTAGGAAGTTGGGATTAAACAGTGACAGTAAGGATTTATATATACTAGAGAAAAAAATATGATATATCGACAAAAAATATCATACGAATCGTTGCTTTGATATTCTTCAAATTTAAAACATCGTAAAATATCCCAGTTATATCGATATTATCGCCAAAAATATCCGATAATTTGCATTTAATTCATTTGTTCTTTATCGATTATATATTTAAAAATTTGCCTAAAATATAATCTCTTAATTTTAATTAACTACAATTAAAGTTGGGACTTCTTTGCCACAGTTCGATATATTAAACAGAATATCGATTTATGCCACATATATCGTAACATTAAAAGATAAATTTATGTATCGGCCTTCGTGTAAATATTGATATAATATATTAATATTTTTTGTCAACCCTAGTACTGTATGTGGTTATTATATTATTAGATTATTATTATTATATTATTAGAAAGAGTATTTTTAGGAAGAGTTTTGAAAGTTCAACGAGAAACCCTTTTTTTTAGCAGTAATGATAGTTTTAGTAGTAGTAATGATAAATTTATACCTTTTTGAAACCGCTACACTTTTAAACCTTGAAATAATAGAAGAGCTCATTGGGAATCGTTAAAACCGTTAAATTCAAATTCCACGATTAATTTAAAGGATTAAAAAAAGGAAATGTTATAAACTTACCGTAGATCAAAGTTCTCCTGGCACCATTCCACTGGACAACCGAAGATACGATGTTGTTTCAGTGGTATGTTCTCCTCCATCTCCTTGCTGTAGTCGTCCAATGGATTCTGTATCTTTTTACGGACACGATCCGCTTTTTTGGGCAGCTGGAGCTTCTGGATCTTGGTGCTTGGCTCCGAATTATCCTCATCGCTGATCTCAATTAGCTTAAACATCATGTCGGAGTTCCCTGAGTTTAGTATGTCACTCTCCTGAACCTGGCTCTTGTTGTTCTTAACCTGGATCTGGTTCTTTTTAACCGGTATCTGATTCTTTTTAACCGGGATCTGACTCTTTTTAACCGGGATCTGACTCTTTTTAACCTGGATCTGGCTCTCCTGAACCTGGCTCTGGTTCTCCTTAACCTGGCTTTGACTCTCCTTAACCTGGCTTTGACTCTTTTTATCCTGGATCTGGCTCTCCTGAGCCTGGCTCTGGTTCTCCTTAACCTGGCCCTGACTCTGCTTAACCTGTCTTTGGTTCTCCTTTAACTGGCTCTGGCTCTCCTTAGCCCGGCTCTGGTTCTCCTTGGCCAGGCTCTGACTCTCCTTAACCTGGCTTTGGTTCTCCTTAACCTGCCTTTGGTTCTCCTTAACCTGGCCTTGACTCTCCTTAACCTGGCTCTGACTATCCTCAACCTGGCCCTCCTCCTCGTACGCCATTCCGCCCACCTGTTGGGCAAAATCAGAGATAAGCCTGGACACTGTGGCGGCGTTAGGACGACGACCCCGTTTCCGAGACCTGCCATTGTGGCTAAATTCGTGAGTGGCGGCTGTCGGATCAAATTTGGGCATTAGCCCATTATTCACATAGTTGCGTTCCTCAATGGTGCGTCGTACCACAATTTCCAGCTTGTCACTGGCCAGCCAGTCCTCGCTCAAAAACTTTTCGCTGGTCTCCTTCTTCAAATGCATGTACGACTTGTAGCGTCGTTGAGTGGATTTATCCAAGATGTCCTGATGGTCCGGCTCCACGGGTCGCTCATATTGCGGCAAGTTTGGGTGCAAGGCACGAGCAGCTACATAAATCAAAGATATATCTCCAAAATATATATAAACCGCTTGAGAATAGTGCCTCACCTTCGTACCGCTCGTAGAACTCGGTACGTTTATTATCGTAGCGATTGGAAAACATGCTTCGCATCTTTGCCTATTTCTTTTTCTTTTTTTGTACTTTATCACAGTCAGGAGGAACTAAAATTCTGAAAAAATGTGGAAGATACATAAATATATGCAAGTCGGAAATTAAACTGGACAAAAAATCAGAGCTGTGACAGTTGCAAAAAGTTGACGACAATTCTGACAAGGACAAAAGGATTTTCACGAATGAGAAGTGTGTCGCCGATTTGAACGAAAGTTTTCCTGGCGACTTTTAATATATTTGGGAATCAAGTGGAACAATATGTTGGTTCCAATTTGATATATCTACAAAAATATGGAACTCAATATCATAAGGAAAAATATCTCTAAGTTTGATATAAAGAAAAGTATTGAATTTAAGGTTAAAGTATTGAAATACAAGTATATATATTTCAAATATATGTAA
>JAEIIG010004416.1:0-22296 GCA_018904695.1 Drosophila parvula
TTTTTTTTTTTTTTTTCTTCCTAGGAAATTTGATTTTACGCTATTTATTTAAATTTATTTATACATTATCTGCAATTTGGTCGTTGGCGACATCGGCGCACGAACGACAAACGACGACGACGACGAGCAATCTCCGCGTCATCCGCGCCTCATCCTGCCGGATGGATGGCTTCACTTCCTTCCACGGCGCCTCTACATACATTTCCCGTTCTTGTTCTTGTCCCGGTCCCGGTCCCTCTGCCCTTTGACCTCCACCATTATCCCCACCCATTCCCTCTTTTCTGCTCTCGTTTCGCATCCCGTTGACGTTGACGCTGATTGTGTGCAAATGATAGCAATATGGCAACAATCTTTATATCACACCCTCCACGGTCAACCCACTTTCCCGGCCAGAGTTGTCGCTGCGCTTGTTTGTTACTGTTATCATTATCATGCTTGGCTGATGACGATGACAATCATGACGATGAC
The DNA here is from genome assembly GCA_018904695.1 of Drosophila parvula. NCBI lineage: Eukaryota > Metazoa > Arthropoda > Insecta > Diptera > Drosophilidae > Drosophila > Drosophila parvula. Next base: position 469 of record JAEIIG010004416.1, read on the forward strand.
GATGACGATGACGATGAGAATGAGATGGCTCTTTGCTGTGCCTTTCCCACCTAACCGGTCTTTATTGGGACACATACCATAAGGAATAAACAGGACTTGGTTAGTTGCCTAATTGAGAGCAAGATGTTTTGAGCGACAGTTCACAAATAGAGAGGTTCTCGGGAAAAACAAGTAACAAGGTGGGTGTTACTTCTTTTCAAGAACCTCTCTCTAACAAAGTGGGTGTTACTTTTTTTTCTAACTTAATTTCTTTACTTTATTTCAAGAACCTCTCTATTTGCGTTATCGAATACACTTAACATGTGTTAAAAGCCCCTATAATGGACGCCTTCTGTGTAAACCTCAAATAAACTTTTAAGAATATTTCATAATTTACTAGTTGATAACATATGCTTGATATCCGAAGACTATATCATATAGCTGCCATAGGACTGATCACTCAACTTGTATAGGAAGCTTACCAGCTTCCTTATATCAGCATAAGTTCGGTGTTGTTCTTTAAAAGTATTTTTTATACAATGTCAGTAAGGTTTCTTCCATTGTACTTATTAAATTGGGCTTAACTGTTCTAAAATAAACAAATAAATATAGACTTTTCCCCCAATTATCTGTACAAATTAACCAAATGCTTGATTGTTAACCAAATACATTTGTTATAATGTATAACAGTTTTGTTTTCCACCACACGCAACCCTGGTTTACTGTAACATCTACCTTTACACTCTCTTTTTGTTCAAGTGAAAAGATTAACCTAATATGTGAAAGATTAAAAAGAGCCTAAAATCCTGCCTTTTTATTAAAATGTTGTGTTCTTTAAAAAAGCAGCATATCAAGGTCAATGGGTAGCCCCAAAAAAGAATGCCACATACGCATATAGGGTCCTTACTCGCTTCATTTGCATATGTATGTATGTATGTATATATTCCTGACTGTGTGTGTGTGCGTGTGTGGGTGATTGCAGGGATGTGCGTGTGTGCCTGGGCGACAAGTTCATCGTGTTATAAATTATTACATGCTCGGAGGAGACAAAACGAATTTCATTTGATGTTGCTGCGCTCCTCGGTCGGCGGATGCTGGGCATTGCCACTGCCACTGCTGCTCCTGCTGCTACTGCTGCTGCTGCTGCTGCCACTGCCACTGCCTCTGCCACTGCCACTGCCACTGCTGCTGCTGCTCCTGCTGCCTCTGCCACTACTGCTGCTGCTGATAATAAGGACAATGATAATGAAGCTGATGGCGTTGTGTGTGGCGTCATCAGTGTCCTGTTCCTGTTACAGTGCGGCCTGCTACATGTGCGTTTCTGGGCATTTAATTAAATTTTAATGACACGTTGGTGCACACTACACTAAATCATGGTCGCAAATCCCCCGAAGGATACGCGGCGCACTCTCCCGGAAATTTCGGGGATAATAAAAATAAGCGCGGCATCCTCTCTAAGCAGGACTAAGCCCAAAACGATGTCCCGTGCTGCTTGTCCTTGGCAAAGCCCACTTAAGGCACACGCGGCGTATACGCAATTAGTTGACTTTAATTTATGTCGCCTTGCCAGCGGCACCCCGAAAAAAGACAAAGGGATAAAAAGCATTTCCAAAAGCAGAAAAAATATAAAGCGAAAAAAATAAATATAAATTAGGCAGCGCAAGGATACGGCATCGATGCTGTGGGGGCTTTTGACGGGACTTAGCTCTAAGCCAGAACGCGTGAGTGGCAATTAAAAAAAGCTAGCAAGAAACGTGGCCATGGCCAACAGGAAAATTACGGCGGAAAACCGCCAAGCGGGTAGAAAGTCTATGAACAACAACAAAAGAAAAAAAGTTCGAATCTCCCTCGCCTTTTCCGACCATCAATTTGCGGCCTGATTTATGCCCGCTTCACTTTCACTTAATTTCCCGTCCATTTCCGCTTCAATATCACTTGATTTTCCCATTATCTCTCTATATACATACATATATCTGTCAAGATTTATTCCACTTTATGTTCACATGCCAGTGGTTGCCACATTGTGGCTTTATTTTTCAATTATTTATTGACATTTCTCTGGCTTATTTCAGGTTCGACATTTAATTGAAATTAGTAATTAATCCGAGCATAAGTTCTAGGGATTGATAATTCATTTAAGGAGATTTATTACTGAGTTATTTGTCACATATCTTTATCTTCTTTTATATTATTTAATAATACAATTTGTACATTTTAAGGTTTGATCTTCCCTGCCAAATTATTCAATTTTAAATGTAATTTAAAGCTGAAACTTTTGTTGTTAAGTTAAATTTGCCGGCAGCCAAATGCGTTTCCCTGGCATTTCTTCAAGTTTTTAATTGACCGTTCATTTGGAGTGAAATTCAGCTCGATTTCGTTACATCTTGCCCCACTCAAGGAAGCATATTTATATACTTAAATATTATATATATTTTTACCTTGAGCCCGACTCGACGACGGCACGTACATATATTTATTTTCCGGCATCTGTTTGCCTTTCATATTTACTTTCACTTTGCACTTGTTTTCGGTTCAAGTTTGGTGGCCGTGTTTACCTTCGCAAAATGTTCGCCAAAAAGCAGAGGTGTGTGCAGTTTTTTAGACCCCCCACACAAACAAAAAATATTCAAGTTAATATACCTCCATATATACCCCAAATATATTATATATAATATATATCTCACATATAATATATTATATATTTTTGGGAAACTTTCTTGTTTTAGCTGAGAGTCGACGTCAGTCTTCTCCACTAGTATTTCCGAGTAAATGCACAACAATAACCGGGACCAGTGGCATTCCCATTCTTCTCATCACTTACTTTACCATCCATCCATCTCTATATAGTCCCCTTCCCCACTAAGGCAGAAGGCATCAGGCAGCAGGAAAAGCAAAGAAAAGAAAGGCTGGGGTTGTGAGAAAAGCGAGGGAAATTTTTTGTAGCATACTTAGCAGCGCGCTTCAGCGGGCAAAGTGGCATTGAGATTGAAACAACAGCAAGAGCAGTCCACACATGGAGAAAAGTACGGAAATTTAATCGAAATAATAACCAGAAAATATGGGAATTATTTTAGAGGTAAAAAGAATGTATAAAACTGCATAATAATTATATTTTTGTAAGGTTTTCCTGCAGTTACAAAGGTAGAACTGCTTTATAATTATATTTTTCTAATAGAAAACCCTGCAGTTAGAAAGGTAGTAAGAGAGTTCAGGTGATTATGTCCTGGAACTATGATTAAAGTTAGAAAATTAGCTTGAAAAATAGTCCACAATTGATAGAGAAAATATCTCGGAAGGTCTATATAAGCCCTTGATTCTACACATTCAAAATATACCCCTTTTAACATGCTAATATAATGATTAAATACATCAATTAACTAAGATATTAGTAGATCACTTTCAAGGCCCCCTTTTTACCTAGAAATTTATGAAGAAAATGTACAGAAATCCTCGAAAAATTCCCCTCAGTGCCCTCCCCAAATGACTGCAGGATATCTTTTGGCTCCGAAAAAAAAACGGGGGAATGAATGGGGGTCGGGTGTCATGGATTGGCCATTTGGAAGGCAAGAATGTAAATGACGCCATAATTGCACACATCAAATCAAGCAGCAACCAAGGCCAAGAAAATAAGAAAAAAAAACGTGGCCCAAGCTCAGAAAGATGAAGGAGGCAGCCCAAAGAAACAGCATAAAACCTCAGAAAGCAGAAGAAGGAGAAGAAAATAAAAGGAAAAACAATTGTGGAAAAAGGAGCGGAAACAATTTCAATGGATGCGTGCAACAAAGCGTTGCAAATCGCCCATTCTGCGTCCTGTATCTGGGTGCGATTTTCCGCGTTTCTTTTCTTTTCATTGTTTTTTTGTGCGATTTTTCCTCGTTTTTTTTTTTTGGCCATCATTTGTGGACCCAATTCCGCTGTTGTTTTGATTGTTTGCCCAACGGATATTAAGTCAATTGTAGGGGGCCACGCCTCCCCCTTATATGCATATTTAATTTTATGATTTTGGGACGAGCTCAAACGAAACGAAAAAGGTACGACTTGAAAGGATACCCAGAAAAAGGGGTAAGTAAAGTTTCCGCCGCGATTGTGGCATTTGCCTCAAAAGTTGCCAATTATCATGATTACCCCAGTGACAGTTCCAGATCCTATATGATTGATATATATATATCCACTCCGCACACACGCACACCGCAAATTCCGGTACCTTTTTCGGCCACAAAAACTTTATCAAACGGTTTTCGGGGCCAAGGCGCAGCCAAACTTTTGAGCGAAGGAAATTGGCAAGTTTTCAAGGTTTCAGGTGAAATCATTAACGATTCTCAAATACCCTTTGATCGAAGAGTATTGCTAGTTAAAGAGTTTTATAAGTAACATAACATAGGAACTAATAATAAAGAAGTTTTATGTATATATTTAATATATATATTTATTTATTGAGAATCCTGCAAGGAGAGCTTAAATAATTATTATCATTCCTAATGACACTAAATTAATCTCACAAACTATACAATAACTAGACAGTTTTTTAAATCTATATATAATAAATTATAAATTGGGAATACAAAACACTATTGTTAGCTGCCTTCTGTTAACTGAATCACTTAACCCATTTCCGGTGGATTCACTTTGGTTTTTTTAAGTAAATTAAATCGCAGACAAAGGAATTCCAAAGGCTGAAAACTTAACCAAGTCTCGACGGGGGAAATTCCAAAGTGTTAAAGGGGGGGAAGTGAACTTGGATTTTTCCGAAGGGGGGAAGTGGGGAGAGCATGGACTTGGCTTAGCCTTAGTTTGGTTTTTGACCTTTGCTGGCCGGCCATCCCTTAGCCCTTAGCCGTTGACTGCGGTCTCGGTTTCTCTTTTGTCTGGCTGAGCTCCTGTTTGTTTTGGTTTTGCTTTCGGCTCGGACTGATTGAGCCAACTCCCCCGCCCCGTTTGGGCCCAATTGTTTATTGTTTGGTCGCTTATCTGCGCCGCCAAATTGATTTCTAAGCGCGTGTAAATAAAACGAAGGCCTCCCCTTCTACGCTGCTCTCATAATTACACGGCCACCAACTTTTGACTTTGCCTTGTAATTTGTTTTTTGCTTCAATATGCAAATTAGAGGGCAGATGTCCGAGTGTGGGGAGGCGTGAGAAGCGTGTGGGAGGAGGCGTGTGGGGCACCAGCATATTTCGCATGTTTACCTTTCAACTTGATATGCATAACTCAAATAAACAGCAACGCCCGCCCACTCACCTCAGACCCGGCGAGCGAGCGAGCAAGTGAACCCAAAACCGGGAGTTGCCTTCGGATTTGTCTAAATGGAAATTGATGGGGGCCGGGCCACAGTGAGGGGCGGCAGTTAACGGCCACCTGATTGATGATGATGCCCAAATATTTGCCTTGCCTCCCAGTGATTTAGCTACGAGTGTATTTTACGATTATCTTATTCGAGGGGGGAAAATCCGATTTAAATCATGCCACCGCCGTGTCGGTGTCTGCTTTCTATCCAAAAACATATTTAATTGCGATATATTTGTGGCTAGATTTATGGATGGCAATGTGTTTTGGTAATTCATTTAAAGCATGTTGAGGGTTTTTTAATTTGTTTTTCTTCTCTTTTTTGTGCTACAATTCAATTGAAAATAAGCTAGGAAACTATGTATCTTCGGAATAAACCCTTTAAAAAATGTATAAGTGGAGTCTATATTGTTTTTATAATTTGTTCCTCTTTTATATTATTAATTAAAGAAGATGATGCTTGCGGCAATGCAGACCTCAAAATGCGCCATCTAGGGGTCTCCTAAACGATATTTATCGATAACAATTTGGTGGAAACCATCACTAAGCCTTAAATAATTATGGATTTCAATTTGAAAAGCTTTTCTGTGTTAATAATGAATAAATCTGCATAAATAATCATGGATTTCAATTTGAAAAGCCTTTCTGTGTTATTTATAAATAAATCTGCATATTACATTTACAAATTAAAACTAAAACATAAATTTCTCGGTACTTTTAACAATTTTAATGCATTTTTTTAATGCCACTTCTATTTTCCTAATTATTTTTGCATTTTTTCTTTATTAATCATTATAAATAAGTAACCAAATGATGTAAATCTTAAATATTAATCCCATACATTTTCCTATAATTTCTTTGCTAAATAAAAATAAGTTATTATTATTATTATTCTACAAATAATTCCCCTAGAACCCATCAAACTTTCTGGTAATTTAATTTAAACCGAATTGTAAACACATTTCACAGGCACATCCATCAATCAATGGCACATCGACATTTTAATTTGTGGAAAACATATTTGCTAATTGCAATCTCCTCCATCAACATTCGATACGAATTCAAATTCTGCTCTGGATTTTGTGTGTTTAATTAACCGCATTCATCACGTTTCCCACCCCGGGCGATGATTTATCGAATATTTAATTAACATCTTCTTTCACAATTAAAATTCAATTCACCTGAGAAAAGCTGAGAAACAGCAAAGGCTACAAATAATAATATATGCGATATTTAAGCACCTCGAGGTGAGCTCCTTTTTACACTCACTGTTTGCTGTGCAAAATAAATGCGATTATATTCGACAGCAACAGCTAGTCAGGAAGAGTTTTCCTTCCCATTTTCCCTGCGTTCAAATAAACATTTCTGCCGGCCAGCAAAATCGTATAGAAAATGAAAATATCGTAGAGGCGATTTTAATTATAAATCAAATCAGAGCTGCGAGTGGCAGCAGCAGCAGCAGCAGCGGCGAATCATCCAGAAAACCCGAAAATGTGAAATGCAAAAATGGAAATTCAACCGAAATGCTGTGCCCCCGTATCTGCATCTGCAACATATTTGCATCTGAGGCTGACTCTGAATCGGCATTCAGCATCTGGCTCTCTTGTTGGTTCAGTTGCCACATATATCCGTGTTGCATTTGTGCGTTTTTCATTTTGCTAAATGCACGAACACAAGTTTTTTCCCCCCACGTGAGGAGTGTTTCTGTTTTTTGTTTCTTTCTCTCGTTTGTGCAGTTGAAACTATGGAATATGTGAGGGATTTTCTTGTGAAAATGGCACAGCTTAGGTGCTGAAGCTGAAGGGATTGACTGGGGAATCTCACTGGCAGCTTGATATACAAGCTATATAAACCAAGGCGACCAGGAAGTGCTCTTCAAATGAAATAACATATATCATATTTTCTCCAGTTTTCTTGTTAGTTTTCTTGCTAGTTTTCTTAGCTTTCAGTATCCTTGAAGCCTTATGTTTGACTTTATAATTAGTAAGATATAAGTAATATTAAGATACAGCAACAAGATGCAGCTCTATCTGTGGCCTGCTTGACCCCGCCTGAGTACTCCTCACATACCCGAAAACATGTTTGCATCCATTATCCCCCTCTGACAGCTCTGACAGGACTCACAGCTCGGTGTGTGTAACCCAGCGAGAGAGAACAATGACAGGATAAGGGCCAGGACTTGGGGCGGCCACTTGCTGCTTGTCATTAAGGCTGTAGCTGTAGCTGTAGCTGTAGCCGGAGCTGGTTCTCGTTGGCCATTTGGCTAATTATCCATTGAGCCGCTTACAACTTTAATCCCCAAGACGACAACCGAAATTCCCCCGATACGAGGACAGTTTCAATTAGACTGCCGCTTTTTTTTCCCTTTTTTTGTGTTACCTGTGTGATTAGCCTGGGCTACCTGTAGTACTGACCTGGCTACCTGGCCAGTGGTAGTTGCTACCGTAAAATCCTGTGACCGATGACCGCATTTTGGTCATTAGAAGAAGTGCAATCCGGGCAACCCTTCGCATTTTCTCAATATTTTCGCAACAGGAGGGCGGGGAAAATTAGAGCAAGGGAAAGGCTAAGGTAAAGGGAAAGGTTAGGGGAAAGGGAAAGGTTAAGGGAAAAGTGTGATGGAAATGGTAAAAACGTGAGTGATATGTTTGGGCTGGAGGCGTGTCAGGTGCCGGTACACAGTTCACACTCTTCGCATCTCTCTCGGCTCAATGGGTTTTTAATTAACTTTCAAAGCAAAAACTCAACTGCCACTACTTGTCCTGGACCTGACCTGCCGTTTCCTTTGGATTTTCTTTACCAGCACTGACAGAAAAAGTGGAGCCTCGAATAGCATTTAAAATCCTAATAAATTATGTGTTTTATATAGATTTTAGAGTCAAACGTGCAGGCAAATCTTTCTAAAAAGAAATAAGCATCTTCTACTTGTAATAGTTTCCATATTTTCCTTTTATTTTCTACCTAAAGCTTTAAATTAATATTTATTGATTGCTATTTCCCTGCCTAATTTTATTTCCCAGTGCACTTCGCTTGGGGCACGTCTTCAGCTCATCACACATGCCACGGAGCTCCATGGGGGTTGGGGGGACAAGGGACAAGGGCCAAAGGGCATGAGGGGCGTGGCTGTCATTTTGCATTCTATTCAATTCCCATCAAGGTGGAGAGTGCTCCAGTTGACTTTCAATTTTTCGCCAGGCCAAAGGATAATAGGAAACAGCTCTAGCAACCAGACCGGCAGCACCGGCAGCACCAGCAGCAGCAATAATAACAACAAAATTGTTGTCAACACTAATGAAATTACAAAAAGGACACAAAGGACGATGAGGCAGCCAGCGAGCGAGAGTCTACACACAGAGACAACACTTTAAATAATTAAACACTCCAAAGCGAGGGGACACTCTCCTCCGGTGAGACTTAAATTATCGGAAGATCTCCCAGGAAAAATCAAATCGGATTTGAGGGGGACAACAAACCCCCCAAGTTCCTGAGGCTTAATTGTAATAATATTTACAAATAAATAGAAGCTGCTGCTGCTGGTATAAAGGTCACAGGGCAAGGACACAACTGGCTGGAAAAACAAATGAAGGGAAAACTTAATTCAAGAGCTGGCATTTCTCATAATTTAACAAACTGACAAAGCACTCTGCCAATGATGTGGATTTAATCGTAAAATACTCTGGCAATTTCTCCTTAATTATGCGTGTTTTTTCGGTTTAGCCAGCGAGAAATTTTATTCAATATTATTGGAAAAGCAGCCACACACAAATTGTACATATAAATCGCTATATCTGTATATACTCGTATATGTATATAGGGACTGAGGTACGTGCTGTGAAATATGTTATTATATATGTTTCAATTTAATCAAAGGGTGTTAATGTTTGCCTAAGTAGAGAACACGAAACCCAAATTCCTACAGTAAATAAACGGCTCAAGGGAAATCATTATTAAACTAAAGAAAATGATGTTCCAAAGAGTTAATCTTCCTTTAGTTTTCTCTAATATCTTTTGTTATTAAAATATAAAGAGAAATTCTACTTATAAATTATCTGTTAGAACCCCTTTGAAACCCCTTTGCAACTCCCTACTCCTTCCAGAGGGAAATATAAAACCAAGTGGTTGCACTTAAGCAATTTGTCCTGTTATTGCATGTTGCACGTTGCCAACGCGGAATTGAGTGGCGGGACCTTTTGGGGCATCATCATCATCACCATCACCATCATCATCATCATGGCCGCCTGCCTTGATTGTGACCACCTAACTAACCAGGCCAACATACACACATCCTGGCTTAAAAAAGCAAGCTATTCCCAGCACGATTGCGTGACGCTTCGCTCCATGTGCATGTCCTGTGCCCTTTGGCCCGATTGCCCAGCACTCTCCCTGTCGAGGGTTAAGGTTGCAAAAGGGTTAAGGTGTATGGATGGTTGCAACACACGCAAATGGCAAATGGCCCAGGCAGGAGCAGGGAGGAGGATCGCTTTTGGGAAATTATTTTTATAATACGCAGCTTTATTTCATTTGCAGCTTGTATGTTAACATGCCCCCCCCAACCCCACCCTATGTAATCGTGGCACACTGGTGGGCGTGGCAGCAGGCCAAATGTTATTGCTGCTGGCCCCCGCGGCAAGCCACGAAAATAAAATATTCAAAAAAAAAAACAACAAACAAAGAGACACGGCGAAAATGAGGAGGGAAATGTATCAAATGAATGGAAATTATTGTAGCGACAAAAAAAACGGAAATTGTGAAAATTTTGGGCAACTAAAGGTGTTAATAATTAGCGAAAACACTCACATATATATATAAATATAATATATATTTAATTTTAAAAAGAAACTTTTAAATAAGGCAAATAGTTTCCATAAACTTCCTATCAAAAAGAAGGACTCTCTTTATATTTCTTTCTACTCAATCCTGGCTAAGCTTCACAAAGAAATTTACCAAATTATCTTTCATTTTTAACAAAAATAAATCCAGTACATTTCTCCCAGTGTATGTATGCGAGCAGCCACAATTGTTTTGTTTTTGCCAAAAATAAAATCAGTAGCAGCAGTTGGGCTCCTCCTTTTCCTATCAAACTGGAAGGGAGGGCGAGAAATAAACGCTGCTGTCAACGAACCCAACCCAAACAGCATGCCAACAAAATCTTATCTACAGGGTATCAGCGAGTCGCTCTAGACTGTCCGCCCCATCTGTCATTCAAGAGATAATCCCCCAGCAAATCCAGCCGAGGGGGACAATCTTCCTGAACAGTTAAGCTCACATCGAAGGTATATACTAGGTATCTATATATTATATATATATTTATAAAGCTCATTAAAATCGGCTTAGTGACTCACTCAACCTGCTAATGTTTAATATTTATTGGTATTTCTCTTTTTTTTTTAATTTAATATCAAGTGACAGCAGTGAGCCTGAACGCGTAAATAAAATAAAGACGACATATTTCATATGCATGTGCGTCCTTGGTTAGTTAAAAAAAAAGGGACAAGGATATGGGGGATATGGGGGATATGGGGGCTATGGGGGACGGGTGGTAAATGTCGACCACAGCAGTTGACAAATTTGGAAAAATTGCAACGGCAACAGCAGCCACAGATGCTGCCTTAAGGCCAGAAAGAAATAATACAAGAAATAACAGCACATCGCAGGCGGTTTGCCATCACAATTGAATAAACGTTTATATATAATATATATTATATATATACATATATAGGGCATAAATATATATGTTATATATATATATAATAAGAGTCTGTGCCAAATTGTTGACGAAGCTGCTGCCGAGTTGCTGATGAAGATGCCGCCACCGCCGCCACACACTCTGTGCTTTTCGCCAATTCCATGGCCAAGTGTGGCACTACATTACATGTTCGTGGAGAAAAACTGTCCCCCAGTTTATCAGATAAAATGGAAAATAAACTCACAAACTAGAAACAACTTGTTTTACTTGTTAACAAGGCTAATTTATATGGTTTTTAGACTAGCCACTACCTATATTTGGTTTATAAAAAAGGAAAGAAAGGCTGAGATAAGGGTTACAAGTGTAACTTTCTTCTCTAAGGTTAATATATATAATATAAAGAATATGAATATAAAGAATATAAATATAAAGAATATAAATATAAAGAATATAAATATAAAGAATATAAATATAAAGAATAACAAATCGTAATCTTTCTTAGATTTCTCTTCACCAAGTATAAGCGTTTATCTTGTAATATTTATACCTTAATTTATTTTTATTTAATTCGTGCTACCTATAAAAAATCAAGTATTTCCCCGCTCTTAAGAGTATCCCATATTTGACCTGAATAGAAGCGGGTGTTTTCTTTTTTTTTTTGCTTTTAGTTTATTTTGATAACAAAAAGAAGAAAGAAAGAAAAAAAAAAGAACGCTTTTCTTTGCCGCCGCGTCCAATGTTTGTAAACATTTTCCTCCTCAATTTTCCCCAGCCTCTATTTCTGCCTCCCCGCCCCCAATCAATCGTTTCATTTTTAATTTTTCATCTTTTCCAAGAACAAGAGCTGTAGCTGAAGCTGAAGGAGGGAAATTCGATTGAGTTGCGGTCAAGGAATTTCCACTTAACGCCAACCGAATACTTCCAAGTTATGAGCCAACCGAGCACTTGAATTTAATCGCTTAGTTTAAGATAATAATGATTGCTTCGAAGCGATTTCTAGCCTCATAATTATATGTATATGTTTATTATATAGCAGGAAAAGCCACCTCCAAGTTGGCCTACATTTTCCGCCTTTGCAACAGGGACTTCCTCGGGCGGTTTCATCAACGCGAAGTTTAATGGCTCCGTTCCACTTGAGGTTGCCCCTTGCCGCCACTTGTTTTTTGGGGCATTAAGTCCTGACAGCCGTTATCTTCGTTCCACCTGCATTAAGACGTGTTTTTCTTTTTTTTTTATGTCATTTCTGCTGTCTCGGCTGGGCGGCTTTTCTTTTTACTTGTTTTTTTGTGCCATTTTTTGGCTACGCACAAAAAAAAAAACACTTAAGAGAGCAGCTTCCCGGGGGATTATGATTCAATATTTTGTGCGCAGAAAGTTTTATGAATGTTTTCGAATTACTCACATCGCACACTCTGCCTTGACACTTTTCATTAGCCAAACCGAAACGAAACTTTTCCTGTCCGCCCAAGACTTTCATTCCCGTTTTTTTTCCAAAGGAAATCTTTTCAATGTTGTTTTTCCCGCAACAGCTTATATAATTGGAAATATCACACGGATGAATGGATGGATGAATGGCAGGTCGTGGAGAGAGAGAAAGCGCTTTGCTGACGCAAGATCCCTATGCAACTGTAGCTGCACTCAGAGAAATCCTACACAATTTCATTTAAATAATATCTTGAAAAGTAAGAAGTACTGATTAAATTCCATCTGCACATAATGCCTGATCTCTTTCTCCCTTCTTAATTGAAAGAGATCTCTTAATCTATACATATTCCCTTACTTTTAATCCCTTTTTTTATATAGAACCCCCTGCTTTTCTTGCAGTGCCGCCGCAGCTAGTTACTGCCGCTTAGCGGCTTACTCTGGAATTGCCCTTTTCGCAGGTAACTGGCTCTGGGGCTGCGTCTGACAGTTAAATGGAGTGTCACTGCCGTCTAATCAGCTGCAAACGCAAACATGACCTGCAAAAGGGGTGGCCCAGTGGGTGGCCCCCCCGGTTAGCTGCCTGACAATCTCAGATTAGTGTCGCCATATTGCGTCGGACTGGATGGATCTGTTGTGTCTGTACCCCATGTCTGAGGCATGGCCCCCCTTTTTTTTTGTGACAGCCCGTTGGAGCCCGTAGAGTCCCACGTAAGCCAGTTAAGACAGGTCGCAGAGGCCCGCCGAGAACCGAGCACCCGAGTTGGTCCTGGGGCCAACTGGGAGCCGAGGTTACCATCAGGTGAACTGGTAACCAATCCAATCATTACAGTCAGCGAAAAAGTTAAGCATAGAAAGGGGGAATATTTCAGGGGATTTTTACAACCAAAGGAAAGGTTAAATATTTACAGATTTTGTAAGTAACTTAAGGAATATTATAAGTATTTTCAGATACGTAGATTTCTAGATATTGTATCTATTAAAGGGATCTAGTTAGGAGAAAATATAACACTCTCTTAGCTACCGAGGCAGGGCAGCTCCTTATTGCCTCTCTTCTCCTATCGCTGGCTTTTGTTTTAGCTCTAAACCTTTGCTAGTTTCTTTTATAAAACAAAAGTATTACTTTAAATATATGCCTATCTTTTACTAACAATTAACTTAAACCCCCAATTTTTCCCAGTGCTGCCCCAAAAGTGCCCGCGGCAAGTCTGCTCCGTGTGTCTAGTATCGGTTTAGGTTCAGGTTACGGTTTAGACGCTTTTATTTTCATTGTGGCACGCGCTTAGGCCGAATGATGAGATTTCTTAACAGCGATTTGTGACTATTTTTGGAATGCCACAAGGGATGTCGAGGGATGACTATATAGGGGATGGGAATGGAGCTGAGGATAAAGGAAACCCGGCTCCAGGGCAAGTCTCCCGTCAGATAAAAATGATTCGATTTGTGTTTAATCCAAAGGGCATACTGCCACGGTTTCAGGTGGCAGCTATTAGATGCCATAACAATAACCAATTATAAAGTGTTTTTTCCAATTTTCCACCACCACAAAGAGTTCCTATACGGTTTCTTTGGGGTAAAAGCTTCTCAGAACACTCTTTTTCCCCATTAACTTTTGCCATTTAACTTGTGTTACATTAATAATTCATTAATAAACCAAAGATAATGCAAGTTTCTTTTTGGCTTTAGTTAAAGGAAACCCCTTTTCCCCCAGTTCCCTGATTTTTCTTTATGTTTATGTTAACTGGAGAAGTTCCTTTTCCATTCCTTCAATCCTAAGATAGTTTCTTAAGTCTTAAGGCTCACTTTAGCTATAGTTTATTGTGATAAAGGACCCTTGGTCAATCTGAGGTCCAGCTTATAATTTGAACGTTGAGATAATTGAAAATGCTGCTGAGACTGGCAAAAGTTTCCCTCGCTCTCTCTCTAGCTTAGCTTTCCTATTCTTTCCCCCTTTTTGCAGGGATTAGTTGGCCAGATTTCTTTTTTGCTTTTACGCTGCACTTTTCTTCTTCTTCTGATTGGCTGCAGCGGAAGGTGGCGAGGCAACTGAGGCAACAGTTTTTCCGCCTTTTTTCCCCAGAATTCTATGATAATAATAAAGTTTTCCTTTGGCTGCTGCCGGTCGCTGTTCATTTCGCGCATTAACTCGACCGCTGGGGAAAGTGCGGGCGGGCGGGAGAGGCGCTCGCATTTTAATTCCGTTAAGTACCGTTATGGCCCGCACTGCGAATGGAATGCAATGGGAGCAGGCCCATAAATTACGCATACGCCGCGTTGGTCACCGTCGGCCGGGAGTTCTTTATATTTCTTTTTTTTTTTTTGGGCGGGCGGCCGTTTTTCGGTCGGTCACCCCCCGCGGGAATTGCATGTGCACGGCACTAAAAAAAAAAAAAATAAGCCCAAAGTCTAGGTCCATGTGGACGTTGTCTAATTTATTGTACTAATTACTTGTTTTTAAATGGGGAAGACATTAGCAAAACCAAACAAAGTTTACTTAAAATAAGTATTTTCAATATTTTCTGTAATATTTGTTTGCTTAAAATAAAAAATCCCATCCCTAATTAAAGTATATTTGGCGATTTTAGTATTTTTCTCAGCTGCAAAGTGTATTTTTTCCCATAGTATTTTCTCTCTCTGTGCAGTTAAAGACCTGATAATGGAGAAACCGTTTACAGTTTGAGTAAACAAGAACAGCTGTTCAAGATGTAAAAAATCTTGCACAAGTATTTGTGTGGAAAACAAAAGAAATTTCATTCAATTTGGAAACTTTGGGAAACTTAGGCATTATTACTTGGCCAAGTTTATTAAGCATTTAAATATTACTCCATGAATAGACATAACAATATGAATATGTAACAATTGAGAGAAGAATCTAATTGTATAAACAAAAGAATTGCTTGCCTGATTACCACGTTCTTTGTACAGTCTTCAAAACTGCATTTAGCTTGTTACTTGTGTTAAAACAGCTTTAGTTTTCAATTTCAATGAACTTTAAACGTTTTTATTGCCTAATATATATTAAGAAATTTATATATTTATATATCTATATATTTAATATAATAAAATATAGAACTTTGTGGGGAAACAATAGAGTGAACACTCCTCGTCAACATGTGAATTTTGCCTGGGCAATGATATTTCTTTACTAATAAATTAAAAAAGAAAAACATTAATCGATGCAGAATATAAGTATAAAATAAATGTTTTATTTTGGAAAGATCATCCTGCCAAGAGAAGCCTCCTAAAATCTAAGAAAACTAACACGATTCTGAATTAATGTAAAGGTGCCTCCTGTATTTGAATTTCTCTAAAAGTTGTATGTTTTTTAATGGTTTTCTTTCAACATTTCTGAGAGCCGATGCGATCTATTAGCGAAATATAAACTCAAATTTGTTAATGGATCTTGCTAGTATCTAAAGAAATATCACATAATGTAGTAATATATAAATTATATTCTTATAAAGTCCCCAAATATAAAAACCATACAAATTATTGAATTAAATTCATCTATATTAGCTTCTAATAATTATATATGTATTCCCTCAAGAACAAACCCCTGCCTTTAAATATTAATTAAAAGCTTATATATATATTTAAGTTGTATTACACTCTCTTTTTGTTATGGAAAGCAATATCTCTCTCACTCACCTGTGGTGAACAGGAGCAGGTGCAGAAGGCATTCCAGCGGCCAGCGTAGGTGTTGGGTGCCGGCGGCGTTACCGTTGGACTTGCACATGTACCTGTAACGGGGCTTGTTGCTGCTGCTGTTGCTGCTGCTGCTGCTGCTGCTGCTGCTGCTGCTGCTGCTGGCTGCCATTTGTGTCGCTGCTTCGATTCGCTTTACATGTTCATTTGTACCGCCCGCTGTTGCTTTCGGCCACTCTCCCGCTTTCCCCCCCTTTTTCCCCCTCTATTCTTCTTCGTTGAGCAAACAAAACAAAAAGAACTAACTGTTCTATTGGTAGTTTCTTGAATTATTCAGTCCTATGTCGCTGCACTTGTCCCATGAATATTTCAAGTGCGCCCTGCAATTATCCACACACACACACACACGCACACACTCCCTTCCAAGCAGGCACAAAAAAAAACAACACAAACAGTTATACGCAGAACACTGGCGAAAAAAAAAATATAAGTGGCAGCCAAGGAGCGACAATTGAACGCCGAGGAAAATGCGCGCCAAAAAGTAGCTGCTTATCAGAGGCGTTGGCGATCTTTTCTTATCAGAGGCGGTGGCCGCGTGCGCTTTTGTCGAGTGCCAGAAACCAACTGGATTGTTTTCGGCAAGTCCAATTGGAAGGAGGCCGTTAACAGGCCGTTGGCTTGCGGGGCTAACAGCGGGCGGTTGATGTTAAGTTTTGAATTTGTCGCTGCTAACGTTAGCAGTGGCTGTTGAGAGTGATGTTAAATGCTAAACACTGTTAAGTAAGAAGTAACAAATGTATTAGACATAAAATAAGTAATAAATGGATAATTTCTACTTGTAACTTAAGGAAAACTTAATTCCAAGTATAAAAAATAAGTAAAATTATATATTATTATTATAAATCTTTTTGATATTTGATATATTCAGGAGCTCTTCATATTCATCTTTGGAAGTGCAAAATTTAAACTTAACACCAATTGTGTTAATAAACATATCTATTTTAGGACGAGTTGGCAACGCCATGTAACATTCAAAATGTAACAAAAGTGTTTACTAACAGAACTGTTAAAGGGAGATTTCTGTCTCGCTTAAACAAAAGGAAACCCCAATTTACCAAGAACAAAACTAAAATATAAGTTTTAATATAGAATAGAAATTATAAAATAGAAAATGTTGGTCACTTTGCGAGAAACCAATTTCCGATCTGCTGACAGCTCCTAAGCGCCAACTTGAAGCGGAACCTCTTGATTCAAATAATTTGCAATTCCCCATGGCTTAACATAAATTACATGGTTATATTTTTTTTACATGTATAAAGGCGCCAAATACTGTACAGTAAAAAGTGTACAGAGCAAGGCCTACACCATCTAACAGGGTAACATTGCAACATTCTACATGCCTATGTAGTATTCAAATATAACAAAACAGCAGAAAATACGGTCTAGCTGGCCGAGGCATTTTCCTAAAGTAACTAACACAGTCACACTAACACTCATAAAACAAAAAAAAAAATTGCGGTTATTCCGATAGAATTTCAGTGAGGAATGCACAAATAAACCATTGTCCGGCGTAAACAACGACGGAAGTGTATACAGACAAGTTGCCCGCGACCAGCGACAAAGAAGCCACAGTGCCGGAGAGGTCAGAAACGACAGATATCCGCATTTGCATTTGCGGAACGGTGCGGCGTCATTTCATATTGTTCGCAGGCCCGTCGCCTGTCGCTGTGTTCTTTTGAGTTGCACAACAAACACAGCCAGCCCACACACAACGCACACGCTCGTCGGCCAGCAGAATGAGCAGCCAGGGACACCACAAAATGCAGGCATGCAACAGCCTGACCGGCGGCAGCAGCGGAGGATCACAAGGCTCGGCGGGCAAATCGTCGGGCGGTCAGGATGGCGAGGGTCTGCCCGACGAGATCGATCTGGGTGAGTGCTTCTCCGCGGACATGGCACGCCTGTGCATGAACGAGCGCTATGCCGATGTGGAGTTCGTGGTGGAGGAGCAGCGCCTGCCCGCCCACCGCGTCATTTTGGCTGCACGCAGCGAGTACTTTCGGGCGATGCTCTACGGCGGCATGTCGGAGACAACACAGCGCCAAATACCGCTGGAGGTGCCGCTGGATCCGTTCAAGGTGCTGCTGCGCTACATTTACTCGGGCACACTGCTCCTGTCCAACCTGGACGAGGACGCCATTATCGATGTGCTGGGTATGGCCAATCAGTATGGTTTCCCCGACCTGGAAATGGCCATTTCCAAGTATCTGCGCCAGTATTTGGACCTCAACAATGTCTGCATGATCCTGGACGCCGCACGACTCTACAATCTGGAGGAGCTGACCCAGGTCTGTCTCATGTTCATGGACCGCAATGCCGGGGAGCTGCTGCAGCACGATTCCTTCAAAATGCTCTCCAGGGTAAGTTGTCATAGTCCCGACTGCTTTCCTCTAATGATGCTCATTCCCTCCGACTTGGTTAGGAATCGCTGGTGGAGGTGCTGCGCCGCGACTGCTTCTTCGCCCAGGAAGTACAGATCTTTCTGGCCGTGTGGAAATGGAGCCGCTACAATCCAAACGTGGACATCAAATCGGTGGTGAGCTTTATTCGCCTGCCGCTCATGAATCTGGAGCATCTGCTGCAGGTGGTTCGTCCCTCGGGCATTTTGGAGCCCGATAAAATCCTGGATGCCATTGGAGAGCGAAGCACCTCGAAATTGCTGCCCTATCGGGCTGCCTTGTGGCCGGAAGAGAATGTGGCCACCGCCAAGTACCTGTCGCGTTGCATTCAGGGTGAGTGCCGCAGCGCCTTGTTGGACGGCGATGTCACCTCCTACGATATGGAGCGTGGGTATACACGGCACTGCATCAGCGATGCCAATGATGCGGGCATTGTGGTCGAGCTGGGCACCCTCTATATGATCAATCACATTCGCATGCTGCTCTGGGACAGCGACAGTCGGGCGTACTCCTACTTTGTGGAGGTATCCGGCGATCAGCAGCACTGGGACCGTGTGGTCGATTACAGCGAGTACCATTGCCGCTCCTGGCAGTATCTGTACTTTGAAGCGCGTCCCGTTCGCTACATCCGTCTGGTGGGCACTCACAACACGGTGAACCGGGTAAGTTCCAGTTGCGTAGCTTATCCAGCCAGGAAGGATGGTAATGGTTAATCCTTCACAGGTATTCCATGTGGTGGGTCTGGAGGCCATGCACACGGCCAAGGTGCCCCAGCTAATTGATCATTTTGTGGCGCCCAAGGCGAATGTGGCTACCATTGATATGAGCGCCATTGTCACAGACGGCGTGAGTCGCACCCGGAATGCCCTGATCAACGGCGATTATGTGCGCTACGATTGGGACTCGGGGTATACGTGCCACCAACTAGGCAGCGGTGAGATCGTTGTCCGTTTGGGCCAGCCCTACCATGTGGGCTCTATGCGTCTGCTGCTGTGGGACTGCGATGATCGTACGTATAGCTTTTACATTGAGACCTCGACGAATCGGAAGGATTGGCAAATGGTGGTGGATCGACGCAACGACAAGGCTCGCTCATGGCAGAATTTCTACTTTCCTCCACGTCCCGTGGTATTCATACGCATCGTGGGCACCCGCAACACGGCCAATGAGGTGAGCCTTAGCTCTAAGACTCTTGTAATGTTTGGGAAACTATACTCTTGCTCTGCTTGCAGATCTTCCACTGTGTCCATCTCGAGTGCCCTTCGCAGGACAAGGTGTATCTGAAGAAGATGGGAGAGCTGGAGCTGGAGAAGGCCAGGAACAAGGAGCAGCGCGATAAGGACATGATTGACAAGTCAAAGAATGACAATATTGCCTCCACTTCAGCCTCATCGTTGGTTGCTCTGACAACTAACGCTGCTTCCACCTCCACTTCCTCGGGGATCCTCAAGTCCACTCACTGGCCGCCACAGCCGACGACGACGACGACGACGCCGCCGCAGCAGCAGTCTCCCTCTTCCAAGTCCAAGCCGAAGCCGAATCCGACTCCGACCAAGGATAAGGTAGAAGAAAATGAAGTGACTGACCTGTCGCCGCTGCTGCCTGCTCCGTTGAGTCCTGCTGTATCGCCACAGGCGACGGCGAGCGCCAGTCCCAGCTCCACGCCCAGCCCGAGTCCCAGCCAAAGCGGCAGCCGTAGCCGCAGCCAGAGTGCCGAGGTGGAGCCAGTGCCGCCCTTGGTGGAGCTGGTGGACACCAAGGAGACGCGTTAAGACGGACAATGATGCTATTCTTATTATCTTTTTTTTTTTTTTTGTACTGGGACCCCCTCCCTGTCCCCCTTTTGAAATACTCCTGTGGTCAAAGCCCGGCAGCAAGCCGAGTACCCTTAGATGCACACATCCACACACTACACACACACCGAATGCTGTTCGTGTTATCTAGTCCTTCCCAGCGCATGGCTAATTGTTTACCTTACTGCATACCTTAAGAATAATGCCTACATATATATATTTTTTTATTGTTTATTATTATCATTATTATTATTATTATTATTATTGCCTTAGGGGCGAACAAAAATTCCTTTTGCTTGCATGGCAGCAGAGTTATTTATATATTAGTAAGCCAGTACTACCACCTAATTCCTGATGCGATTTCGAGCGCAATATAACCGAAAACAGCTGAACCAAAATTGTATACGTGTCCCCCACAGAGTCGGAATCTAACCACATAGAGTTGCATCCTGTAGGGATCTAGGATTCCGTTTCCTCCCCTATACAGTTAATCCCGACTAGACTCTAGGACTCTTCTCGGGCAGCCCAAAAAGTAAGCAGCTCTCTATTTATTAGGCGAATTTTTGTCATAGTTTGTACTGCATCCCGAAAAATAAAAGCTAACCAAACGTTTTGCCTACACATGGTAATTATGAGCGTCTTCTTGGGGGGGAACCCAATCCCCAAGGATTGGGAGATGTACGAAAAGGGTTAGGAGAGACCGGAATGACGTTCAAAGCATTCAATTGGGGGCCTCAACAGAGTCTAGCTGCTAACTGCAGTGTTTGCTTTTCATAGTAGTTTTTGTTTTCTCAAGTGCTTAAGGCACTTTCTGAAGTTTATTATTGATAAGGCCTGTGTGGAGAAGTGTGCCTTTCGATGGCCCACATCTGGGCACTTAGCGAGTTACAAAAAGAATACGAAAAATAAGGAGAAACAAACCTGCCTAAAATGAAGGCAATTAATACATTTTTGGAACTCCTTTGGAATACCCTTTTTTGTTTTTAATTAGCGATCCTCCAGGGCAGCTGGGCAGGTCTTACTGGGTCGAAATGGAAAGAGATGGCAGGAATACCGAAACACAGAGAAAGAGATAGGCGCTGATTACACTTGGGAAAACTTGAGAGCGAAAAAGTTAAGTTTACTCGCTACTTGACACGAGGGTCGTTTGACAAGTCAGTGACTTATTTATTATGCCCTGGCGGAAATAGAATATTTAAGAGAAACTAGGGAAATAAGCCAGAGTTTTGTTTTTGCTTAACACAACTTCCTACAGTTCGGTTTTTTTTTTTATTTAACCGAATTTGAACAATTTTCACTACGAGTCATCATAGACAACAAAGAAATTAAAGGAATTAATAAAAACAAAAAACAAAAAAAACTATAAAACAAGACTTTAAAACAAAATATTTCCAATTTGCTTTATAAATAAAAAATTGTTTAAAAATCCCACTTGAAACTCTGTATAAAGACCTATCCATAATATTCATAATAATAATTCAGTATAACTGAAACTATTGAATTTAATAATTTAATTGAAACTAATAAATTAAGTAATTTATGAAAAAACGTTTTTTTTACT
>JAEIIG010004419.1:0-24766 GCA_018904695.1 Drosophila parvula
ATGATCGAGGATGCTGCAGGTATCACAAAACGGCTTGATTTAGCTAGCTAGATGGGCATCACTAACGCAGTGCATTCATTTTCCCATAGTTTACACCAATAGCTTGCATGTGTCGGCAGAGCACCAGCAGAGAAACTCGCCTACCCGTATAAATGTATAAATTATTAATTAAAAACTAAATTCAAAAAGCTTAGAGTGTGGTAATTAAGTTTATTGCCTTAAAAGTGTGGCATATTTTAAACTAAAACCTAATTGAACTTGGTCCAGCAGGCACTACATGTGTAATTTCTTGCAGTGTATTGCCGTTGCTTCTGCTGCTGCTCCTGATGATGTGTCTTATCTTGTCCTGCAGTGGCTGAGCGATGCCAGCGCATCCTGGAAGCTTTTTATCTTGGCGTCATGTTGATGTTTGTCGGAAACTTGATTATTTTCATCTCGCTTTTTTTCGTATATTTTTTTTTCGTTTTTTCGTTTTGCGCCCACACATGTCGAGGAATCGCCGGCCCGTGTTTTTTCTCCCTGCGAAGATGTTTTGGATGCTGGATGGCCCCGCGGCAGACAAACAGGAAGGCAGCAGCAGACTGGGATTAGCCCCATCATCCCCCTGGAAAAAAAAAAGAAAACTTAGGGGGTTATTTGAGTGTATAAATATATATATATGTATATATATAGACATGTTCTGTGGCCAAAAGTTAAAAATAAAGAGTTCCGCTGCGATGTAAATGCAACTTTAACTTCGCACGAGAGGAGGGCAACCGCCCGCCCCGGCAAGTCCTTGTTTTCCTTATTTTGTTGTACTTGTTGTTGACAAACAAGGAGCGCATAAGTAGAATAAGTAGAATAAGTTGTAATAAGAGCAGTTAACAACATGAGTGAAGTCAAGGCGAGCACACGGCGGGAGGTGGTAGCCAGGACGCCAGGACACCGGGACACCAGGACACCAGCACACCTGAACGTCACGGAAGGAACGTGGCCACAGTGGAAACAACCAATGGCAATGGAGGCCTAGTAGTGTCTTTTCTTGATCCATTTTCATTGCATAGAATATATGTATATTCATGTTATATCGTTATATATATTTAAAGTTAAATATTAAAAAAGAACTCAACATATTTCCATTTTTCAGAGAACAAAAAACTTAGACAACCTGAAATATTGAAGACAATTTAATTAAATGAAACAGGAACCACTAAAGAAAAATAGAAAGACTTACCGGATATGAATCAGCTGTAAAATCAGTCTTTAAATAGGTATATATATAGGTATTTATTTTTTAGAAACTACCTTTGTGGCAACATCAAACAAAAACCTAAAACTTGGAAAGAAAATCAAATCATACAAGACTGCATATGCCGACATTCCCTTATAGCCTGGGCTCACTGTATTGGCAGGGCAGGGGCCACGCTCCTGACAACTGACAACTCCTTTAAAATGTAGTTACTGTTGTTATTATTCAACCTTAATGAACTTAACAAGCTCGCACAGCCCCGACTGCGAAAAGGATAAGGAGCTGGGGGCAGGAGTAACAGCAGAAGGCGGGAGAAGGACGACAGTTGGACACAGGAATCCCGCCGAACAGTCAGAGAGACAAACGAACAAGTCAAACAGCGGGCGACGACGACGACGACGACGATGATGATGATGATGATGTTGGGTGGGCCAGTACGTATGTTGCATGTTGTTTCGGTGCGATTCGGGGGCATCCACGCCCTCCCATGTGTGCCATGTTCATGTCGCAAGAAATTCTCCGGCTCTCAATGGCGCAGGGTCACGTAACTCAAATAAAGCGCCAAAGCCGCCAGCCGCCAGCCGCCAGCCGCAAAAGAGCCGAAAAAGGAAAAATACAAGAAAAGACAATGGAATGGAGCGAGATGCATTTTGGCTCCACCGACAAAAAAGAAAACCAAATTAAAAAAACAGTTTTTAAAATATTGAGAAAACGAGACAGCGACCATTCAAGGGAATTTTAACAAATGACGGAATTTGTAAGCAAATTCAAGTAAAAACAAAGCTAATTACATTTTTAAACAATATTTCATATTTAAAATGTTATATTTGCAATTCCAATATAAATATTTATATTTATTTATAATGAGATTGTATTTTAACGTTATACATTTAAGAAAGAGTAAAAACGGGGTTAAAGTTTAAAAATTATCTTAATCCTATTAAGTGTAAGTAAATATAGAGCTGCTTAGATCAAATAATACGACAGCGGCAACAAGAACAGTTTTAAATGTAAGCTTGATCATACTCTTATTTATTTATTTTATTCATCTAAATCTAACCTCTTTAGCTACATTTAAAGATCAAGCTCTGCATTTATTCTTTTTAAGCAATTTAGTATTAATTAAGTATTAAGCGACACTTTAATTATGGTCCTATGGTATTTAAGGTAAAAGAACCAACGGGCACACTATGCCAACAGAAGCCCATCGAGGATGGAAATAAATATTAAATATTATCTGTTTAAAAATATCAACTCTCTGTACACTATATGTTTAAAAAAGTTGTCACCTTGAAAATTATATAGTTTTCTGTGATCTACGTCCTTGTACTATTTGTACTCGAGAAAGGACTTCTAAAAGAATACTTGTAATATTTATTGGCTAATATTTATTAATACTAATATTCAATCTTTAAATTATATGTATGTTATTTTATTTTTAAATTTTAATAAAAATACAGATACATTAATAAAAGTACTAAGTAAAAAAAATAATATAAAAAAAAAAACTAATTCTGATAACAGCTATTCGCTAATTATTACTTTCATTTCTACCAACTTACTTCAAACCATTCCCAGTATTTTTCAGTCTTATACGAATTGTTGCTACTTAAAAGCCGGGTGCCTTTGCCGTATTGCCGACAGTCGATGGCCGACTTCCACAGCTGTCGGTTGCGTTTACTTCTTTGGAGAGCTACTTATTTTTTTCATTACTTAATTTACATTGCTAAAAAAAAACAACACAAAATTGTGATTAAAAAATTAAATACCAATTAGGATTCTTAGACGCTTAAAATTAAGGTTATTTTGAGTGAACCAATTAAATACGATTTGAGTAGTTCTTCTTTAAATTTATCTAATAAGAACATAAATAATATAATATTTCATCAAATGGGCTATAAAATTAGAGCTTAAATTTATTATGTACGAGCATTTGTATTTATTTATTTATATTCCGTAAAATCAACAGTGAAACTAAGCTATTGAATTTTTATTTTAAATATTTCAAGAAATTAAATGCTAAGTCTAATAATTTTTATAACAAGAAATACTCGTATATTGCAATTTAATACATTTACTAATTAAGTTTGTAGAATATTCAGTGACAATATAAACATTTTGTAAATAAGAAACCAGTTTTAGACCTCCCAAAAACCATAAAAAGCCTTACAAAATAGTGTTTTATAGTCAAGCGTTAATTTGAGGTCAACCCTCTGTGGTGACCCAAGCAAATAAGAAAAGTATTTAATGCAGCCTTATTATTTATTAACAGAGATGGAGAATTGCGGTTTGCCGGCTATATGCCTTCGTGGCTACGTTCGTGTTTCATATTTCATATTGCAATTTCAATTTCAATTTCAATTGCAATCTCAATTTCATTTAGTATGCGGCAGCAAGGAGCTGCAATGGCTGCTGCATCCATCGACTTTATGGCCGCGAGCCGCTTCGCAGTTATTAAATTTATTTATTGAAAAGGCCACCCGATGGTCCCTGGTCGAGGGTTTTACGTTTAGGTCATCGATATGCAAATTGATTGACAAAAACACTCTAGTTAACAGCTCTCCTTCGCTCTCCACCCCCCTGGTGTTGCCACATTTTGCCTTCTATTTCCTGTTTCCGCTTTCCTTTCCATTTTTTGGTTTTTTTTCGGGGTATTTCGGTTTTGGTGGGCGAATCGAGTGGGCGGGGCTGGTCCATTTGACATAATTAATTGTAACACGAACAATTACGAGGCGAGTGGGACAGTAGTAGCAGTAGTAGTAGTAGTTGTAGTAGTAGTTGGCTTGCTGGCAGGACAATAAGGATATACATTTTAATTAAAGCACCTCGAGCAACTAATTACATTGCCAGAATCTTGTGTGTTTGTGTGTGTGTGTGTAGAGGGTCCTTTTGGGTTGTTTGTGTGCGAGTGTGCGTCTGGGTCCTTGAGCACCTTGCAATGGGCCGTGTCCGTGTGCGGTTGTCCGCAGGTCCTGGAGCATGTGCGTGTGTGCGTGTGAGCCACTTGATTCATGAGCTCGCCGGCTGAATGCAAAAATTCCTCGCATACTTTCGTGGGCAACGCGGCCTCTCGATTAAATGTCCTGCGGCTTTTTGAGGCCATCTAAACCGATTATCAATCGAAGGGGTTGAAGGGTTAAAAGCGGCAAAGGGATCACCCAAGGCTTTGGGCTTTAATCATACGATTTAAGGCTTAGTTTTCATAAATCCTATATATGTTTAATTCATTTTATAAATAAACAATTAATATGAGTCTTGGAGATTAAAGTAGTAGTAGAGTAATAATAGCCTAAATAATCATTCAAACATCTTATTGAAATACTCCCATGACACCGATTTAAACGATTACCGCGAATAATCGATAACTCTGGCCGATAGCGATTTACTTACCGGCTTAGGCAGTCTATCAATGCCCGTGAATAACAAAAAAAAAAAAAAAAGAACTCGTCTGAAAGTTTCAGTTACTCAGTTTGTCAGTTTGTCAGTTCATCAGTGTGTGCCCTGCCTGTCCCAGTGCCTTTTCCCCCAGACAGTGTCAGCCGCTCACGCCCATAAATAAAATGCAAGACGGCAGGCGGGCAGCCAGGCAGCCAGGCAGTCGGAGGCACAACGCTGACAGGTTAATGTCAAATCGCGCAGCCAAAACCGAAAAGCCAACAGGGAAAAACAACAAAGGAAAAGTACTAGCAAGGAAAATAGCCAAGCAGAAAGCCGACACAAAAAAGGCTCTTCTAAAATATTAAATAGGAATTTATTTTTTGAGCTATACGGAATTTTAAATTGAAATCTAATTTATAAGTAGGGAAAATAAATCGTACTTTGTTATACAGAATAATTCCATCTTTTGCTTATATATATATGATCTAAGCTTTGAATATTTTAAAATCGTTTTAAATATAGTTATGTTTCTTTAACAGGAAGTCTTAACATCTTAATATGTGTTCATAATTTCTAAAATTAAAATACCCTTTATAAAGAGAATATGACAAAAGAAAGCAAAGCAAAACCAAAAGGTTGGCGGGTGATATCTGAAGAGAATGGCAAAATGGCAAAGAAAGCGACAAAAACAAATGCGGCAAAGTTGTTTTTTTTTTCGTCAACGAGGAAAACTCCGGCTGGCTGGAAAAGCGACTCTGAAGCTGTCAACTGACAGTTATGAGAAAAAGTAAAGCTGACGAAGACATCAGCGGGGCAAATTTGTTTAGTCTTAGTCCCTCACACCCTCCAGCCCACCCACGTCCTTTGCGCCTGCCATGCCATTTTGGTAATGATGGCTTAAAGGACGCCCCGCTGCGACAATGTGTTTGTTTTGTGTGCCTGGCGTCCTTCGCGTCCTTTCGCGAGGAAGCGCCGTTAACAGAGCATGTCGTGGCTTTGCTTTCGGCAGGATTTTGGCCAGAAACCGGTGGATGGGGTAGTTGTGGGGATGCACAACCGCTAAAAGGGCGTTAAGTGTTTTATTTACCCTCAAAATATAATTTATATTGTGGCTGGGGATATGTGTGAGCGAGCGAAAAGAAAACCGACTAAGAGGGATGGCAACAGTACCGAGTCCTGTGTGCCGGGGGAATGGAAGGGAAGAGGATTTGCTGTGAAGTGATTTAAATTTTAAGTACTTTTTGCATTTGTGTGTTTGTCACCCCCCGTCCCCACTCCCCACTCTGCTGTGTTTCTCTTACTGATTACTTTTCTCATTTTGCAAATTGACTTGATGACATTTTCGGGTAATTTACACAATACTGTTTATCCGTTTTGCCTTCGGCTAAGAGTCCTTTTCGGATTTTCCCCAGGCGACCATCTCAGAACATCTTTATCGTTATCGAAACCATAACCGGTCGATTAACGAGGTGAGATCTGGCAATTATGGTTGGTTGGTGGCTTGTTTTTATTGTTACCATTTGTATTTAGAGATTGGTTTTTGGGATTTATTATTTGAATATAAAGAACAATCGCGATACTCACACAAAAGCTATCGTTGAAGTTGCACAGTAGTCGAACTTGTTGGATATGAAATTAATGGGTTGTAATCGAACAAAAACGAGGTGAGACCTATCTGGCAATTATGGTGGCTTCCTTTGTTCCATTTGAATATAGAGATTGATTTTTGGGGTGTTATTATTTAAAAATAAAAAACAATCGCTTTCCCACACACAAGTTATCGTTGAAGTTCTACAGTAATCGAACTTGTTTGATGTGAAATGAATGGGTTGTAATCGAAAAAAAGCGAAATAAGATCTGGCAATTATGGTGCCTGCTTTTTATTCTTATATTTTTATTTAGAGATTGGTTTTCGGGATTTACTATTTAAAAATAAAGAACAATTGCTTTCCAATTCAACCTTTTTCGATATGAACTTAATTAGTTATAATCGAAATAAACGTATCTTGAGTAAACAAAAAATTATAAATAAAATTCACATCACCAAAAAAAAAAAACATATCTCTTCCTAAATTGAATTAGCTTTGTAATTAAGTCGATCAAATTTAATACGCTTAGGCAAAACAATAAAGTGAAAAGGCAAAGAGAAGAGAAGATAAAAGATTAGTTAGTAATTAGGGGAAAACCTGCTGGCTGCTAGCTGCCTAATATAACTAATTATTTCAAAAACCAAACAAAAGCGGGCCAAAGCGCGTTTTTCACACCTCCGAAAATGTGTCGGGCATTAATTTAATGTCACATTTAACCGGGGCTAACCAACCCCACCACAGCAGCGGTGGGTATCCAGCGCCCAGCACCCCTTTTTTTCAGGGACGTCGCGACATTTTGCGGGTCGCGCTTTGGCAAGTAAATTAAAATATTTTAATGAGTACAATTTATCACGCGCCAGCGGCTCGGCTCTGGCAGTCCTGTTTAAAGCGCTCTACCCCCACAGGCTTTGTCCTTCGTTTGGGCGGCGTCCTTGGCTCCCGTCCTTCATCACTTGGATGCCTGAAATCGCTGGGATCCCTTCTAGGTGGGGGAGGGATTCCTGGGGCCCGGGGAACTTGGCAACTTGTTGCGACATTTAATTATTGGTGACAGTATAATCAAGTAAACTCGGCAAGAATTTCAATTTCATTTAATGGTTTAACACATTTTGCTGGCTTTTCTCCGGGGGTTAAGCCTCAAGTGTCATGTAAACGACGTTAAACGGCTGCCTGCCGGAAATGGTTGAAACCCGCAAAAAGGGTTAAGGCAGTCGCCCAACTCGTCCCCCCATCTCATCACCATTATCCATTATCCTCTGGTGCCTTTGCTTTTCGCTTTCTTATCACTGGAACAATTAGTAGAAGCGAAACAACAACAATAAGCATAAACATGGTGTCAAAAGACAATTATTAGGGCTTTATGGATTTAAATGGTTGGTGTTATTGTCACCCAAAATGAAGGTGGAAGGCGGCAAAAAGTGGAAAAATATCAGACGAAAAAAGATAACTGAGGGAACAGTTAACAGTTTTTTTTAATTGAATTTAAATTTAAAGTTAAAACGAATATAATAAGGTAAAAAGAGGACATGTGTTTCTTATTTATCATAGGACATACTAAAGGTTATTACTATAAATATAATAACTCTTAATACAATATTACTTTTCAACTTATGTCTCTTTCTACCTTAAGATTTTTACTTGTTAGTAAATATATATTTAAAAATCACAACCTTTTGCTAACAATAATTACCAAATTTATTTAAAAACCAAGTAAAGAAAACTAACCTCGAACGGAACCAATGTTTTTATACCTTTACAACATATGCATGAAATTTAAAATCTGCTCTTATAATCATAAGTTTTATAGTTTCATTTGTATATCTTTAAGAATAGGAAAAATATGCCACTTTGGCACAACCGTTCCTATTGTAGCTATATGATATAGTTCTCTGATTTCAGAAATACTGACAAGACTAAAGAACCATCAATAGTTTCAATGCAATCAGTGGAATAACCCCCATTCAAAATTCAGAATGTGATAATATATAGCAACGGCAATCTTAAAATTTAAACCAACAGTCTAGTTATTATTTTCAATCTACTTACATCGGAAAATTCAAAGAAAAAAAAAAGAAAATCCAGCTATCCATGACTCTCCGTTCGAGCCTCGTTTTGTTGCTTAACTAAATACTATATTCATTCTAAATCAGCAGTCTGAACAGAATAGTTTTCTACAAAAAAAATTAAGATTACAAAATTTTATTTTTTGCGAAGTAATTGATAAAAAAAAACCTTTTATTAGTCTTAGTCATTTTTAGACCTAAAGTTCCTTTAGCAGCTTACATAAAATGAGTGGCCCAAGATATTATTGTTGGGGTGATGATATTATTATTAGTGGAGACTCGGCCTCGCACCATAGTGGATTTCCAAAATTCCTTAAGAAGTTTACTTTCTTTAGCTTAAACGGTCAGAGCGCTCAAGAAATAATGGCGAAAGCCACAACCAAATGGTTCGAATTGACTGACGACCAACGGAAGGCTTTCTCTCCGGTAATATTGGCTTACATTCCACGTTGATCCTAATCCCAATTTCCTAATTTGGATCTCTTCTGCTCCCTACAGCTAGACAGTCCGACTGTATCGTCAAACAACTCCGGCTTTATGAACTTCCTTGAGGAGTTCACGATGATATTATCCGCAGATGCTGTGCGCATATGGGAAAATATGTCTGACTTTGAGCGTGCTCGATACTCTACTGTAAGTTAAGCTCGAAATAAAGAAGAAAATTTCTAAAACTATTTTATTTTCTGTTCCTTATAGACATACAACCAAGATCCGCAAACAACCGCGGCTATCGCAATGTCCATGTCCGGTGTTGAAGAAGACCAAGAGCGGTAGGAAAATTTGACGCCTCCATACGACCCTTGGAATATTGGCTGTATTTTTAATAGACTTTTCGATAACGGCTCATAAACTAAATCTTAATTAAATCTGTGCAAAAGCCTTGTATAAAATGTTAATTTAATCTGATAGTTCCCTTAGCAGCTATATGAAATAAGACGATAGCTTAACAACTAAGAGAATTAAAAACTGACAGATAGCGGGACGGGCATGGCTAAATCGACTCGTCTGATGCTGCTAATCAAGAATACTTTATGAGGTCGGAGATGCCTCCTACACTGTATGGCAACTATCATGACAAAGTTTAAATATCCTCGGCAAGGATATTTCTTTTTGACCTTGCCAGGTTCTTCATTAGTATTTTATTTTTATTTAATTTTTTTCCATTAGATTTTAAGCTCTTTTTCCTTCCAATCAAACTGGCTTGGCGGCTGTCGATGCCTATAAATTGCCATATGAAAATGCAATTGGTTTTCTCCACTGATTTCATTTTCCTACAGCAAGAATATATATATATTCGGATGCAACGAAAATAAAAATAAACTAAAATCAAGAGAGAGAGAGAGAAACGTGAAGGAAAAATTGCATTTGGCCCGCAGAGCTTTGAAGTGTTGTGGCGCCAACTGCCCTGATTAGATAAGCGAAAAAATAAAAAAGAAACAACAATAAAAAGAGCTAAAAACAACAAAAAAAAAAACAAGAAATATTTATAACAAAATGCCCCGCGGGTATAGCAGCTATCTCACTCCTTTTTTTTAGTTGTTGACTGCTTCAACTTTGGCTTACAAATTGTTTTTTAGTTGGCAGAACTTTTAATTTGGTTATGGTGTGAAAATGTTTGTTTCCCACCAACTCGCCTTTCCTTTTTCCCATTTTGATGAAGTTTGTGGAGCAAATTAATTTGCATTTTCACTGTGGCTCTATATGTATGTTTATATAAGGTTTTTCTTATATATATCTAGAGAATACGAACTCCCAATGTTTATTTAAATACGTTTTGTTCGGCGACTTTTTCAATTAGCGAAGCCCAAGAGACCTTTATTTGGAATACCCTTTCGAGGGGGTATTTAAGTTAAGAAATCTGATTGATATATAGGCAGTAGATTGACAACATTTCTCTTAGAAAATATAAGTAATAAAATAGGCTGCCGTGTCTTTAAAATATATTTATATAAATAATGAGGAAGGGAGGGAAAGAAGCCACTAGAAGGGCTATTTTTAATGTCTTGTGTCTACAATAACGCTGTAAAAAAATACAAAATAATAAATATAAACAATAAAAGAAATATTCAAGGGTATACAATTATCGAAGTGCCTTTTCACTTCGCTCGCGTGACAGTGAGCAATTAGGGGTCAATTAATAGGAGCTTGCTTACATGTCCGGCGACAATGGACATTAATCAAACAAATCAATTTTCATATCAGATAGCCGAGAAGGCACTCAAGTTGTAGTAGCAGTTACCGAACCCGGAAAATGATATTCGTTTCATTTATGAAATGTAATAAAAAACCTTAAAAGCCTCCTCACAAACACACACGTCGCAGGCAATTCGATTTCACGGCTGTCTCGCTGTCTCCTTGCCGGAGAGCATAATAGAAAAGCCATAACTGAGCGACAATTATTGGGGATATTACTGTGGAACTGGAACTGGGTCGAATGTCCTTCGTCCAACAATTCAATTTGCTTGACGTCCTAAATGGCTTTGACTTTGGCCGGGGCTTTGGCACTTTTTGTTTGAAGGGTCACATGATATGTCGTCTAGTTTGGATCAACTTTCTCCGTCTCGCTTTGTTTCTCGGTTACTTTGTGTTGGCTCCACAAAACTTTTGCATTGATAAGCGAACACAGACATGGGTACACTCGCCAAAAAATGTGACACAGTAAAATGCAGTTCAATTAAATTAAACTAGCTTTTATTTTTGAGATTTGGTAGCACTTCCCCTGATCTGACATATTTTTTAAACCCATATTTAATTACCTTACCTTTCAATCAGCGTTAGCAAGCCGATAGTTTTCGAACAAATACTTATCGATTGTTCAGATGCGATATTTTCTAAATTATATTGTATTTCGCAATAGGAAGTATTTTTTTTTCACTGTCAATGGAACGGAATCGGGATCTGTGGTGCTGGTCCTATTTTTTGCCAGCATTTCCACGCACTTTCCCGGCCCATTTCTAACCATTTTCACTGGTTTTTCTTTCCTTCTTCTGCGTAATGAAAAGTTTTTGGCGTAATGAAATAAGCCAAAGTTTTTGCAGCTTTCAATAATAACTGTAAAAGTAACTAGCCAAAGTTTTTGTTGTTGCTTTTCCCAAGCCAGAAAAAGAGAGAATCAGAGACAGAGATGGAGAAAGAGTGAGCTGCCAAACTTTTCCACCTACGTAGCTTAGTGTACTATATGTGAGGATATGTTTGTGTTTGTGGGCATTTCCCACTTTTGCCCCCGCTCCACTCCTTTGCGCCTGTTAACGTGGCTATCAATGTGATTATGAAGTGACGACTAATGTATCTATTTGAGTGCACTTTGATATGTGTGTTTGTGTGTGTGTTGGCTAGAGTTTTTCCCATTTCCACTGGGTTTCCACTGTTTCTGCTGAATTTAACAAAACTGGTGCGTCTTAAAGGAACTTCTTTAATATAATATTATGGGAATTAAAACTATATGATAATATGTGGGATTATATTATTTATAGATTGATTTAGTCAGAATTTATTAAATACTTTTTCTTTTTTCAAACCTTAATTTGGTATAAATATATGTGTATGTCGATCATTATCGCCGATCCCCAACTCGTCGTCTTTATGGTGGTTTGCTCGTCGCTTTTACTTGTCACTCGTTACTTCTCACTTTTTACTTGTCACTCGTTACTTTTCGTTAACTCGTTGTGTTGATCTTCGCTTGCTTGTCGTTAGGTCACTCGTCTCAGTGGTTGTTATCTAGGATATTTTCTTGATAAGATTGCACTTTGAGGTATTCTTTCTTTATATATAATAATAATTAATTTATTATCCGATTTTTTTTAAGGAAATAGTGTCTTTCAAAATTATTTACATACAAAATGAAAACCATCCAAAATTTCCACTGCAGAAAAAACAATTTATATATTAAATCTTTTAAGCATTAGAAATAAAATAAATATACTAGAGGAAACTATTCGGTTCGCTTCAAGGAATAAGCTATTCCGCTCCCCCAAGTATAATAGGATTTATCGCAGGTGTTATGCAATATTTAAGCAGTCTCCATTGACTTGATTACGCAAATGATTCTCACTTCTGCTTGATCTCATTAATGGCATTACAGCCATTTATCTCCGATCCGCTCATTACTCTCGGCTACCCCGATTAATTTCGATGCCCTGCGAATTACGTGCAGTCCATTGAACAAGTCATTGAAAAGTAAACAGAGGCCAGGCCCACATAATAACAATTAATCATAATTAAGGTCTCAAAATGATACAAATGCCAAGGGAATGGAATCTGGACGCTGCTTGGGTGCTGGCTGCTCTCCTTCCTGGCTTGGTGGTGATGTAAGGCCGAAGCTAAGCTCCTTGTAAGTGGGAAATCCTCATTCATCCAAGCAGTGCCTGAAGCTAACTCACAGATCTAGAGACTTTTGATTAGAGAGAGATAATTGAATTAAGTTAAGAGACGAAATAGATAAAAAAAAAAATGTAATAATAATAATAAAGCGGATTTTAAGGTATACAAACATATTTAAGAACTTTTTAGAATGATTATATTTAATATTCAAATTGTAATAACTTATTGTAAAACTTTTTTCTTCATTTAATGTTATTTAAATAGTTTATAATATAACTTTTAGACGAATACTTTGTGTTAAATCTTGAATGTATATCCCTTAATTAGTTATGAGAATATTTTGGGCCGCTGGATGACGATTGGCCGCTCTGTCATAACCGCAGCGTTAATCAGGCGTTAAATTAACGCACTCATTAGCACAAATTGCAAATTGAGCCGCAAGGCGCATAGACAAAGTGCCGGGACCAAGGGGCACATCCTGCGGCAATGGCAATGGCGTTTGGGTAAGGGGGACTCGGGAACTGGGCTAAAGGCAGGTGCTCGGCATAAATCACTTAATAATCAAGTGCAGCCCCCATTTAATTGGCTTGCCGCTGGAGATATCCGTCGTCCCACGTCCGATGTTCTTTGTCCATTGCCCTTTGTCCTTATCCTGCAAGCAATTAATTATTTCATTATGCCGCCTGACAAGAGCTGCTGGGCTAGCAGCACCCCAGCACCAGCACCAGCGCCCATTTCGGGTTTTTTTTTATTCTGCGACATTTAATTTAAGTTTTGCAATTTTCCAGACGCTGATTGAAATGAACCGCGAATTTCGAAATTTCCCCACGGGCAACAGCATCAAGCCCTTCCATATGAAAATATATATATTCAAAAAATAAACACACGCAAAAAAGGAAATACAACCAGAGGCCAGCAAATTTGGAAAGTTTTTAATTGCTAACCGACCGCTGCCAGTGACAACCATCGCATTTGGGAACTGAGGAATTGAAACTGTTACAGCAGCGCCAGAGCCACAGAGCTGGAATGGAAACGGAAACGGAAGTGAAAACTCGTCACATTCCCCTTCAAAACGCGCCAAATCAGAATCTTTACATAGAAATAGAAAGACTTACTTTCTTACATCTTTGTAAGACTGTTTCTTCAGGATAATGTCCCAGATTTACTTTAAAATACAACATTTTCCCAACCATCGCCAGAATTCAAGTTAAATTGACACAGTTACCTTTAAAAATTACCAAAAAAAAAAGGGAAAAAATAGGTAAGGACTCACTTTAAGGCTCATGCCCCGCCGTATCCCTTTCATCATTTAGCCCACTCGACGGCGCCCATCAAGTTCAATGTCGAGACTTTCAATGGCTGCAAATGCCTGGCAATAAACTAAAATTACAAAATGGCCCCGAGTCTGCCCCGAATTTAGTTCCTTCCCGGCCAGAGTTGCCCCATCATCATCATCATCATCATCATCATCGCCGTTGGACAGGCGACGACGATGTGCAGATTTGGCCGCAAATAAATCGAAACATTCGCCCGGCCGCCATAAAACTAGACAAGCCCCAAATGAGGGCTCCCCCGCCGAAAACCAGGGCCAAACAAAAAAAAAAAAAAAGAGCTATCCCCGCGATAAGGATAAGAGGACGGACGAACTACAAACCAATCCACTAAGCCCCTATCTCTATTTCCTCCTCCTGCGAGCCGAGCCGGCCAATCTCTCAAAGTGCCAGACATGCCAAAAGGACTAAACAATTTTCTGGGCTGGCAATTTTTATGGCCAAACGATAAGTAAAACGATATTGAATGTGTATCCCTTTCCTGGCCAGGCAAGGAAACAAACACCAACAAAAAATACGAGAATGAAGGGTGCGGGAAAAAAAGAAGCCACCGCATTAAACGCCGATAAGCATCGACATTGTCCTCGGCTCGAAGGATATTCCATTTGTGTCTTTGTTTAAAGCTTATTAGCACTTTTGTTTTGGCGTCCCCAAAACCGAAAACTTTAAGACTTTCCTCCCTCCGCAAAGCAAAAAGCCAAGGCAAGTGGAAAGTGCACAGCTAAAAAATACTTGATACGCTCCTTAAATGTTCCTTAGATCAAGTAGAAGCCAAAATAAATCACAGAAAACTAAAATATTTATTAAATGATCTAGTGATAACTCGTACTCCATAAACAGAATGCAATAAATTCCCTCAAAGCCTTTGTTATAATATCTATTCAAGAATATTTATATTATAAACATTTATTTTTTTTTGCGGTGTGTAAAAGGGAAAATGTTGGTGGCTAAGGCCAAATTAGCTGCACGAGTGCAAAGTGCGAAATGTGAAAATGTGAAATGTTAAATGGCCAACTGCAAGGGCCAGCTGAAGGACGTCACCCCCCCATGAAAAACTCCGCCCCACGCCAAAGGAAATGCTGCGTTAAAAATTATGTTTGGGCCCCCGCATTCTCGCTTGCCTTCTAAAAGAAAATAACAACAAAAACTACAGTATGCATATATATTCATGGCATTTATAAAAGTCATTTGGAAAGGACCCCCAAAAAAGGGAATGGCGCCGGGGATATGGGAATGAAGGCAGGACATGCAAAGTGCGGCCATTACGAATCTCGTGCGCTACAATCAGCCGAGCATGCCGATGTCCTTGTTAAGCGTTAATTATATTGTTGCAAATTATATTATATATAAGGGGACTTTATTATTTATTAAATTATTAGGTAAGCTTTTTTAAATAATTAAAATATATTTTAAATCAGAAAAACGAAAGTTGAATATCGTTAAAGATACAAACTTAAATTTCTCGTCGTTTTCCGGCGAAAAGACGAGTAACAACAACGAGTAAAGGCGTCGAGCAAAGACAACGAGAATAGAGAGTCATCTCGTTGTCTTTGCTCTTCGCCTTTACTCGTTGTTGTTACTCGTCTTTCCACTCTCAATATCGTCCTCTTGACTCGTCGCTTTAATCATCGTTTGCTCGTCTTCTCTACTCGTCTTATCAACTCGTTCTGCTCTCGTTCTCGTCGCGTTTACTCGTTGTTTGCTGGTTCTTCTCAAAGATAGCTGTTCAGGCTATTCATGACACTCCACATTTAGATATATTTTGGTCCATTTTAATACAACATCAATTTAATTTAATTTTCAATTTCCAAATGATACTAATTCCTAATTAAAGATCGTTTAAATCTGAGCTTCTTTGTCTTAAATTTATTAATTTAAATTGAGCAGCTTAACTTATATATAATATATACTTATATTATATAATATATAAATGAAATCACTGCAACTGGGTTACATTCCTCTGATATTTCTGATTTTCGAAAAAACTGCAATCAATATGCCTCTGGCACTGGCCGAAAGAGTGCAAAGAGGTTAAATTGCTTTGACTTTCGCTTGCGCTTTTCGCCACTTTTTGGCGCCCAGGACTCCGGGACCTGCCATCCCTTCGGGGCCATTTTGCTGGCAAGTGCAAGAGCAAAATGTTTATAATTAAACTTTAATGTGTATTTAATGAGCCTGGGGGAGAGCCGTGAGCTGGGCGGGCCTTGAAAAAAAAAAAATATAATGCAAGCTGAAATGCGAATATGAATATTAAAATCGCACCGAGTTTTTGTCTCTGTTTCAGTTAACTGCTCCATGCTCTCCGTGTCCTTTTGTGGCCTTTCACCCAGCTGCCGCCAACTCCATGCTGTTTTCCCCCTGTTTCCTCCCTTTCGGGGCAGGGTTATGTTTACAAGGCCGAAAAAGTTGGCAAAGATATGAAGATATGGCCAGAGAGACAGAGAGTCACCGATATGGGGAGCAACTTTATCCCTTGATAATATAAATTTAATCGTTCGCTTAATTGTCTTCATGTGAAACCGACTAAATGGTGTTAAAACTTTGGCAAACAAATTGCAACTAGTTGCAAGGAGTCCCAAGGCAAGGACGACTTGCGAACAAATTTCTGGAGTCGCTTTGAGCCACTTCAAATTGCGAGTCGAGTTCCTGCTGCCACTGATACTCGTACGCTACCCAAAGTTTAGCAGCCCGAAACTTTGCCCACCCAGGATGCCACGAAAAATACAGAGAAAAATAACTATAAATCTTCTTATTAAATATTGCACCAAAATAAATCAAAGATTTATTTAGTTATTTAATTTCTTCACATTCTTTACCTATCTCTTGTTGGGCCTACTGACACCTTACCCCCAACAAGCACGTGCCTGGTGTTGCAACGCCCGACCGTACTGCATAATAAAAAATAAATAAAAAATCCATTTGATTTGTGTATACTTTTTCTTTATTTATAAAAAAAACTTGCAATAAAAACAATATTATTTTTGCCAGTGCCTGTGCGAGTGCGTTTTGGTTGAATCCTTGGCTTTGGGCCTGGTCACGGGCCTTTGGCCAAACAACTTGCTCTGCTCTCAAATGAAATTTCACTTAAAAATGCATGAAAAATCATTTTCGGACGCCGGATGGCCAAGAAAAGTGTCAGACAAATTGCTCGAAATTGAGGGAATCCTTGCTTAACATCCTTCCAACTTTATGAGCTCAACACCGGCTTTTATTACCAATTACTATTATTTAGTTAAAGTTTATGCAACCTATCTAATTTGGTATTGATAATAATTTAAGGCAAACTCTTTCTTAGTCATTAGATTAATATATTTCTAAAACCATATAACTATTTATTATTAGGTATTTTCGAAGCTCAATAAGTTGCAAAAGTTGCAACATTTAACAATCGAAACTTCATCGATTCTGGGCATTCAATTGATATTTCTCAGGCAATTATTTCGTACCCTTCTCCAAAGGATATACCTTTTTAAGTCAACTGAAACTCAAAATCATTTCCACTCGCTGAAAATGTGTAAAGTTTGATTATGGAAAGTAGCTGTAGCTGGGGCAAAAAAAAAAAATATACAAATGGAGGGCAAGGCGTTAGAGGTCCTGGCTAAAAGTTTCTTTTGTAAAATACCATTTGTTTTATTGCTGGCACTGCGAAAAGTTGTGGAAATTGCAGTCGCACACACACACACCGAAGTGGAGGTATTTATCTACAATACAGGCTAGATATCTTTATCCCCGACTGGCTGCTGGCTGAGAGAAGAAAATTTCATATAAATCAATAAAGTTATTCAATAAATGCTGCCCGTACCGCTTCGGTATTTTGACATTTATGGCGACAATCATTATGTGCAGCGCCTTGTCGCCCTGCTCCCCCCCTCGAGGAGGGCTCGTTAAACGCATAATCGATACTAATGAACCTCCTGGATTTGGATTTACTTGGTGGCAGCAATTATTGCAGATACTGTCGTAGGACCCTGCATCCTGTTTCATGGCATCATAATAAATGGCCTTCGTGCGCTTAAATGGCTTCATCAATAAGCCAAGGATGGCGGGGAGACATGGCTCCTGGCTTAAGTCCCTCGCTCGCATAAATATTTTATGCTCCTTTTTTCCCCGAGATTTGTTGTTTTGCCAGCTTCCCGAAATGAGGGCGGCCTTAATGAGCCCA
This sequence comes from Drosophila parvula, assembly GCA_018904695.1. Classification (NCBI taxonomy): domain Eukaryota; kingdom Metazoa; phylum Arthropoda; class Insecta; order Diptera; family Drosophilidae; genus Drosophila; species Drosophila parvula. The sequence goes on from JAEIIG010004419.1 coordinate 18,072, forward strand.
AGCCATACTTTTGAGCGCGGCTAATGTAATTATCTGATTACATTATCCTTATCCCGGGATAAGTAATGGAAATAAGAGGGGGAGTGATAAACAACAACATAGCCAAGGCTGAACGCAACGAACATCCTTACATAGAAATGTACTTAATTTTTTTAAACTCCAGCTTCAAAGTCTGGTATTGAATCCTTCCTGAAACCCCTTGAAAATGCATCACAAATTGAGTGGAAAAATTACCGAGTCACCAAATTAAAAACCACAAGATATTCTTAAGTAAAAAAGCATTTATCATCTGCTCAAAGGGAACGTGTAGAACGGCGAACGTACCAGATGCAATGCATCCGCTTTTGGGAAAATAACCGAAATTGCAATTCAATTGAGTGGAATAAACTTATATAGCCGGCTGCTAGCCGATTTTCTATTGCAAGTCCGCCAAAAATTTATGACTATCCTGAAGGAGGATTCATTCGAGGAGTGGCCGCCAGGAGAGAGACAAACGGCTCAATAAAGACGCAATTGAATGGCTGACAATTGCAATTGCCATTGCATTACGATTTCGATTGTAATTTCGATTGCCGGGCCGGCTTATCGGCTGTTGGCCAGCCCTATTTACCACGATTACGATTCCGATGCCGATCGGTGGGCGTGGCCGTCGCATAAAATAAACATTTGCCAAATTGACACTCGCAATTCAAAGCCAAACACTCAATTGCCAGCAACACCAACGGCAACACTCTAATATTAACAACTTCAACAACAACAATTACAACAACAGTTACACCAAGCCAAACACTGGTAGAAATTACCTCTTCTTCTTTTTCCAACGGCAACACTCAAATATGAAAAACTTCAACAACAACAACAATTTCAACAACACTTACACCAACAGTGATGGCAACACTGGAACAAAGTATTTTTAATACTATTATTCTAATTAAAAACATTAGCAGTATGTTTTTTAGTATTTTAAACTGAACTATATTGTTATTTCCGGTCTTTGTCACTTTACCTGGAACCCATTTGTTATTTTTACAGTGTAGGAGGCGACAACGGCTCCTTTAAGTGCAACAACAGCATGAGGAGCAGGAGCAGGGATAGCAGAATAATGCAGGAGCGGGAGCAGAAGCTGGATGAGGAGCAAGAGCAGGAGCTGAAGAAGCAACAACCACTCTGGCTGATGTTGTCGTTATCAACTAAAATTCCCTGCATCGACGCACAGGACACTCCACTGACTAAGTGAGTGTATGTGTGTGTGTGTTTGTGGAAGGACAAAAAGAATGAGAGAAAAACACAGGGGGGAAAACTGCAATAGAGCCATAGAAAAACAGGCACCGCCAACAAGACCACAGTCAACGCCACGACCATTATCGACAACCTCAGCCTCCTCCGGTCGCTGGCATTTACCGCACCAAGCAACTTTAACCGCCGATTCCTGAGTACCCACCGTGCCCCTGTCTCTGTTGCCGCCCTCGTGTCCTTACCGCATCGCCGTCGTCATCGCCATCGTCATCGACATTTATAAACTGCACACAAAACACTGTCCAACTGTCCAGCACAGTCGTCGCAGTTGTTTGGACTGTTGCTTCGATTCAACCCCCTTATTTGGCCAAAAAAGGGAGTTTGGAGTTGGTTTCTGCCATCAAGCTTTTGGTCAAAAGTAACTACCAACTAACTGAACTAGAGCTATTTTGTTACTACTCTAGTATCTATTAATAAGGTGCTATTTCTAATTCTAATCTTATTTAAAAAAAAAAAGTAGAGCTAAGAAAAGAGTTAACTGTTTTAATATACATAGTTAGTAATGCTACTTAATCTAGGCCTGTTTTATTTCTTAAGTGTTCTCCCTTTTAAACAAAACTGATTGGAAATAGGCAAACTCAGAAGTATTCCTTAATTTATACCTTAAGTACAACTGCATTGTTTTTTTTCTTGGATGTTGATGCACTACGCTCAGTACACTCAAATGGTCCAAGCACGTGCTTGTTAGGTTTAGGTGTTAGGAAATTAACTACTGGCGTGCTGCTTGATTGTTACTACTTCCTTGCTTACTAAGTTGATACGTTCAAGATTACTGTGTAGAAATCTCTATAATTTGCACATAAGACTCTAAAAGGTTCAATCAATTAATCCTAAACTCTAACTGATAAAACAAAATGATTTTGTGGTTAAATCTCAGTGCCTGGACCAAGTCTGAACTATAGTTTCCCTCGGATAAATCGCTTGTGAAGCGAAACGCGCAAATCGAATAAAAGTTGAGATGCCATTTTTGTTGCTCTAACGACCAGTTCAATGCGACTGTAAGTGAAGACGATAATGCTGATGATGATGATGGCGGAGAATGGGAATGGGACTGGGTCTGGGTCTGGGACGGGATATAGACCGAGCAGGGAGCGATAATGAAGCCATGCACATGCGGTCCTAGCCAGAAGGAAAGAGGGAACATTTTTCGGGGACAGGAGTAGAGTCACAGTCACTGGCCGCAGGACAAGACCAGGGTACCCTCTCAGCTGATCCGACTGGTGACTCCTTTTCTTTTTTTTTTTTTGCTACCTACACATAACAAAAAATCGTGTTTCTAGTAATATAATTTGTAAACTTACTCAACAGAAGTTAGAAAAAGTAAAGTAAAGAAGTGCCTCCAAGTTTCGTTGCCCAAAAGCCATTAAGAACTCTTAACTCATGCATACTGCTACCTTTTTCTGCCAGTGTACTGTAACTGGCATCCCTTTTTTCCACACACACACACACACACACACATGCACACTCATACCAAGTGGAGAGTGTAAAAAGAGAAATTCCTAAATGAACGATATAAATTGTTGGCAGCCACAAATAATGAAAACACTTTGCGGTCATTTAGCGCTATTCGAAGCTCTCACACAGATACAGACACTCACACTCACACACACGCCTGCCGTTGACAGTTATCCTGCGAAAGAGAGACAGAGACGGAGGGAGCGAGAGAGATGGATGGACAGATAAATGCTGGGTGTTCGCCCGTCCTTCGTCCTTCTGCGTGTGACGTTTTTTTAGCTTCAGCTTCAGCTTCAGCTTCGACCCGTTCAAAGTCTATTGCAATTTGAAAATGACATACGAAGTCCATTAAGCGCACAAATGTGCAGCGAAATGTGCGAAACGGCACAACAATTGCTCAACTGTACACTCGCAGGATCTGGAATAGCTGGGAGCTGGGAGCTGCGTCCTCTATCCCTTGCCCGCTCTCGGATGTCCAGCAATGGTTGTCCAGTTGCATCGTTACTCAGCCAGGTCTGGAATGGCCAGTTTAGGTTCACTCGCCCAAATTATCTTAATCAACTTCGAGTTACAGTGGCTACAGTCCTTTAAGGAAAATTTTAAGCAAATTCGATCAGAAACAAGTAAGAAAGCTTTACGCGCTCAGCTTTCTATAGAAATGCAGCTCTTTAGTAAAGATGTTTATCGAGATATTATATCGACAAAAGTATCGCGCTCATATCGAAAATATCGTAAACTTTGAGTTATTTAAATGTCAAACAGTATTGAGTTTAACGTTAAAATATTTTTATTATTGGCAAATAGCGCATTTAACGTTACGAAATTTTATATTATCTAAAAATATACTTAAAATTGTATTTAATTTATTTGTTCTTGTCCGATATATCAAAAATAATATTGATTTATCGCGCATATGTTTTTAAATGTCGATTTTCGCAACTACTCTAGATACAGTAGGAATATAACGATCTTTTCTACTCTATATGTCGAACAAAGGACGGCCTACAGTTTAATCAACTCGCCTTGGTAATATTTTTTGTAATTGTACTAAAAGCAATAGTGTTTATTAAGCAAACACCAACTGTTCTTTAAATTCGCTATATTTTTTTATATTTTAATTATTTATATTCACATTTTTTAACTTCGTTTCAATTGCCAGTTGCCACTGTCCCTGCCTCACACTCTTAAACAAAAGACAAAAGATGCCCAGGACTATGGACGAAAGGGCGCATCGATAGCCACGTCTACGCCTGATACGTTTGTTCCATTGATAATGAACATTGACAACTTTGAAATGCAGACAATTGAATCTTAATTCACCACCAGGACGAGCACAAGGCGGAAGGAGTTGGAGCAGCATGCAGTTCATAGGATTCGCAGACATCGTATACGAATCCATTACGATATTCGTCCATGAATCAATGTTTGAACACAATAAACATTTATTTATGATGCAGCAGCAGCAGAAGCAGAACACAATTTTTATTCACTGCTCCATCGTTATTCGGTGTTGTCTTTGGTTTTGCATTTCATTGACAATTCCAATCGAGCATATTTAATTATTATTTTGCTTTAGCTGATCAAAGGGTAGATGATTTCCAGCTAAAATTGATATGATGCTGGTGTTTGAACTAGTTCGATTAATTGATTGCATTGAAGGTAATTATATTATTTATTTGTGTAATATATTTAGGAGATTTCATAGACAAAACTATGGTTTATACGATTTATGCCTTATGGAAATTATACTATTCTTTTCTGTAATATATTTTGGAGATTTTCATATAGAAATCTATCAAACGTAGCTTCTTGAAGAAGTAATTCAAATTGAACACAAAAAAATGCTTGTAGATTTTATGTTTCATTTAAATGGGGCACTCATAGCTTATGAAATACAACAGGGAATATATTATTTAATACAATTCTAGTTCCTTCAAGGAACTAAAACAATTTCTTCAAGTAGTCAGTCGGCCAACTCTCGCCTGGCTATCTGCTGACCTAATCCATGAATCAAATGTGCACAATAGGCATTTATTTATGAACTGAAGTGGGACTGGAACTGGGAATGCTGGCCACAGATTCTCGATGGGGGCTAGCAGCCAGCAGCTCTCTCGTTCATTGCATTTCTCCGGCAATTTGGCAATCCACAAAGCATTGCATACTTAGGAGCGCACGCTCGTCTGTATTTTATTACCTGACTGCTGCAGTTTGCTGTTGCAATTGCAGTTCCTTAGCCAACGAACATGCAAAATAATAATAAATCCTTGGGATAAACAATGGCCGGCAACGTTCAACTCATCTACATGTGCTTCTAGGACCCAGAAAATTAAATGTAACTAACAGTAAGGAATTTGAAATACCTTGTACTTGGCAAATAAAATTAAATTTTAAAGAGTAAACCAAAGTTTTGGATTAAATAAATCTTTGATATAGTTAATAATTATTATAGGGTCACTAGAGCTTTTAAAACCCTTAAAAATATGTCAAAAATTAAGCTACAAAAATTGTAAATCGTAAAAGAAATATATACTTAATTTGGTACCATGCTTTGACAACTTTTTAAAGGTTTTCAAATACCCGAATGATTTCTGGATCACCCTAGATTACGTCCCAATGAACCACTGAACAAATATACCCTACAAAATCCGAAAAAAAAACATATTAAAGGGTATTTCGGAAAGTAGAAGCTTAAGTGTCAGTGCCCGCCGCCAGGTGGTTCGTGTCGCTGTCAGGTTTATGAATTAATTGAGGCGCAAATGGCAGCAACGGCGACAGATTCTGTTAGCTCCGGCTGTCGCACAAGTCACAAACAGCAGACACCAGACAGCCACGCCCACCCGCCCTGCCGCCCTGCCACCCAACTCCTCATACCAGCAACATTCGATAGCGGCTCGCTCACCCCCTTAAGGAGTGACAAATAGGCGTATGAGCAATGCTGCGATGCTCATCAGCTCGCATTCATTATGCATTACAGGATCTTCAGCGATTTTTCCATTAAATTACACCGAAAGTCAGCAACAGAAGGCATCCAGAAGCAGAACCCGTTGAATCTTAATGGTAAATGGAAATTCGGTGAAAAGAAAATGCTCCCATTACATTTTTTTCTTGCTCCTCCGCTCTCTCTTACTCCCTGTCTCTATGTTTGGTCTTAAGGATTGCGAACCTCATAATTGGCTTAACCGCAGCTAGATGGGCGGAATGGGTGTCGAGATCCGAAATCCAAAATCCAGGCGGGCAGAGAGCAGTGTTAAAGTGGTAAATATGTCAGCGGCAGTAGGGACATAAATTTTCGTTAAGTAGACGCGCACACGCAATCGCTGCCAGAAGTAGAAGAATCACTTCGCGGAGAATCCAAGTCAAAAAGATGGAGATGGAACACTGCACGAAAAATACCGCGTCTTTTACTAAGTCTGGAAATGATTTTATTTATACAAAAAATACTAGAGATTTGACATTCATATAAAAAATGTGTCTAGAAGTCAAACTCAGTGGTAATTTGTTGTTTTACGATATAATCATTTATAATCTTATATAATAAATATATAAGCATCAGAGCAAAAAGAAAACAAAAGAGTTGCAGTGATGTCACTCTTGGGAGATTTCTAATCTCTAGAATTCCTTATGATTTTGTTAGAAGTTATTTTGAGAGATTTAAGGTAATAAAATAATATATCTCTTTGCGAAATCAATTACAAGGTAGGATTTACATTTTCTCAACATAGTTTTAGACATAATTCGGGGAAAAACACTCGTGTTTTTATAAATAAATAAATATAGTAAAAATGAAAGATAAATAATATAATCAGAATAAATTAATCTACATCTAAAATTATAAATAAATATACTAATAAATAGGTATAAAAAATAATCTTTTATTTTTGCAGCATGGCTTAAGGCCAATAATTGGGGAGATGTCAAAACTCTCGTGTTTTAAATGAGAAATA
>JAEIIG010004422.1:0-12664 GCA_018904695.1 Drosophila parvula
AAATATGTCAAAGTTTATATGAAGTTTATACTTGATAAAATAATACATTTAAAAGTAATTTGAAATATTTATAAAACAATAAATAATAATCAACGCAACACTAGTTAAAAAATGTCTAAATAAAAAGGAAATTACAAATAAATAAAAGTGAAAAGCCGCATAAATAAAATTAAATAGATACAACTTGCTTAATAACGAAGTAAACAAAATACTACAAATAATATTAAAATAAACAGAAAATAAATAAGGAGAAATGTAACTGTTGGTTCATCAAATTGTGTGTTTACTGTAAGCCCTGCGGGATATACATATGTATGCAATTTAATCAGTTGGGTTTGCCGAAAAATTATGTTTTCGCTGGTCGATTTTTCGAACTCTTGTACATAAATATATATTGTGTATATGAAACTCTTGGATTTTATTTGCGATAACCCGGCGCATATTTAATAAGTACATATATAAACATGTACCACATGTTTAGTGCTACACATGCGTGCAAAGAAATGGTACTAAGCAAAAGGGTAAACAAATTATATGGATGGAATTCACCAGATTCCTGAACGAAGAAAATGTGCACTACATATTTATTAGCAAAAGGAAAGACTACATATATAGTGCCAAGGTATTTTTATTTTCTTTGTCAAAAGCATTTAATCATTATTATATTCTTAAATAAAACTTGGTTGTGATTTCCCGTCTTATCGGTTAATAAGAGCAGGCTATTGAACTCTACAAAAATTATCATAATATGCTTATGTTAAAACAAACTCTTGTATGATATTTCAGAATTATTCATCTCACGTCTTGGCGTTGGAAAATGCCAGAACTTGACTCACTATACGGCAGCGGTGGGTATTTCATGATATACATTTGTATTTAAACAAGAGCTGGGAGCCAATTGCTCACTTCGGTGGATATACGGCCATCCCGAGATGATTCATCTTACGCTCAATCACATTTCCTTCCTTTCCCAACTGCAAAAGTACCCCCGCTGACCCAGACGAGGGCGTCTCTATACATACAAATATGTATTATCAGAAATTCGATGTGCAAGTAGCATCGGCATTATCACAGAGTTTTAAATACTAATTATTTAGTTGCGAGGTCGCAAATCAACAGATGGGCATGGCGAACACACGCCAGCCACACTGTGTGCATGTGTGTCTGTTTGGAGATACAATTGTATCTTAAAGATACGAATCGAGTGGTTCGAATGCTGTAACACCGCCGTACCGCCCGCCGAGCAGTCGTACGATACATGTATCTAGCCCAGTAGATACACACGTCTGCCGTACATAAATATGTATGCCCCTCGGAGATTAGACGGGAGCAATATATCGCACACACAGAGTTTGTTTTATAAATTAAACCAGATCTCGCTTTATGGCACACCGTACAGGGACTTCAAAAAAAAAAAAGACTGCCACGGTACAAGTGAGTCGTATAGACCGTGGCCAATTCGCACTATTTAAATATATGCATAGACTTTTAATTACTTTAAGTATCTTGAACACCCGACGACGCGACGACTTTCTTGAGTACTTTACAATGTCGAGGCTTTTTTATCAACTGACCCAGGGCGGGACAACTACCTGTTGCCGTTTGATAACTCGATTGCGCGTCCCTCCAGTCGATATCAGCCGGCGGAGCTGTATTTCGATAGATATTGGACCACAGTCCACGGTGGCGATATGAATTTATTTGAATTTAGCGCCCAGGCGAATAAAATACCAAATACTCCAATACCACTTTTTACATTCCGATGAATTTGACACTTTACAGAAAATCTTTTATTAAAATACAGAAAAATACCAGGCTTATTGATATTTAAAATAATCTATTATGCCTACAGATGAATAAGAGAATATACTGTTTATTTTTGACTTTGTGGTAGAGTTTAAATATAAACATATATCGATTAGTTATAATGCTAATTTCCAGTGGAAATCACCCACAATAAAAATGCAAGAATGTGTGCGGTATTCGGTATTTTTTGTTGCCCTAAGTCCAAAAAGCGGTCACACAGGCGGACAGCTGATGATTTTTGAAATGCAAAGGATATTTCTAACTGTTTTTACATATATATCTCCATATGTAAAATAGCAACGTGATCCAGAATTAAAATCGCCGCATCATGTTCGTTGGGTTAAACGTGAACACCTTGATATTGTCGGCCATATTTATCGTCCTGGCAGTTGACTGGTACTGGCCTCCTGGAAGAGGTGGTGAGTTGTTCGAAAAGGTTGTCATGTTCCAGTTACCCCACAATTGTGTCCGCAGTTAAACAAAAGGTAACTAGAAGACCACCGCCAGACCCCGAGGATCCTTTGCCACCGTCCGATTCGCCGCTCCATCAATTCTCCCGAACGGCCATATGCTCCGACAGACATGAGTGCAGCCTTCAGGCGAGGAACATCCTGGAGAGGGGCGGCAGCGCGGTGGATGCTGCCCTGACCGCCCTCATCTGCAACGGTCTCACCGTAATGCAGAGCATGGGACTCGGCGGCGGCATGCTGATGAACATCTACATCCACGAGGAGCGCAAATCCTACAGCATCCTGGCACGCGAAATAGCACCGCTGGCGCTGCGGGCAGCAAACTTCTCCGCCTTCCGCGACGAGCTGGAGTTCAAGCAGTCCAGCTGGTCCATCGCCGTGCCCGCCGAGTTGGCTGGCTATGCCCAGGCCCATCAGCGTTTTGGCAGGCTGCCCTGGTCGGAGCTGGTCCAGCCCACGGTGGATCTGTGCCGCAGTGGCTTTCGGCTGAATAAGCATCAGTACGATGCTCTTAACCTGAACCAAGACATGATCATGGGCGACTCCCGGCTGCGAGAGATGTTTATGGATCCAGATTCCGGGCACTTCTGGCCCATTGGCCATCTCATCCAGCCGACAGCTCAATTGTGCGCCACCTATGAGCGACTGGCCCGGGAAGGACCTCTCAGTTTCTACAATGGATCCTTAGCCGACGACCTGCTGGCTGACTTGGCGTATGTAGGGAGTCCCATAACGCGAGAGGACCTCAACCGCGCCGATGCCCAGCTGAGCAGTGCTCTTGTCATCCCGCTGGATGAGTACGATCTGCATCTGACACCGCCACCTGGCAGTGGTCATGTCCTGGGCTTCATCATGAACATTTTGCGCCATTTCCGAGCTGATTTCGAACGCAGCCGCGTAATTGGCGTCCGGGAAATACATCGAATGGTGGAGGCCATGAAGTTTGGCTTTGTTAAGCGCTGGCAGCTGGACGAATCGGTCGACAGTGAGGTAACTGTTGTCTCTGTCTAATGTTCCCTCCCTTTCTAATTCAAATAAGCCTATTTTCTAGCTCCTAGCCAATTTGACCATTCCTGAATTGGCCCACTTGCTGGCGGCGCAAATAAACGACTCGCAGACCTTTAATAGCTCCAAGTTTTATGGAGACACGCAGGGGATACAGATACGGGAAGAGCACGGTACCGCACACACCTCGGTACTCCATGGCCATGATGCTGTTTCGGTCACCAGCTCCATTAACTTCTAGTAAGATTTATGCGGATATAATATCTTATCTTATTTATATTGAAATACATTTCCTTTTGGCAGCTTTGGAAGTGGACGCACAGGAAAACGCACAGGTGTGCTCTTCAACAATGCCATGTCGGACTTTTCCTTTGAGCAGATTCACAACTATTTCGATTTACCCTTCGTGCCCGGCATAAATGGCCCAGCTCCCTCGGCCCGTCCCATGTCCTCGATGTGCCCGATTATTGTCACGGAGCGATCGACGGGCAAGGTCCGTTTGGTTGTGGGCGCCGCTGGTGGCAGCAAGATCATCTCCTCCCTGGTGCCCCTGCTCGTGCGTACTCTCTGGCAGCAGGCCAGCATTAAGACGGCCATCGATGCCAGTCGCATCCACCACCAAATGCTGCCCAATGTTCTGGTCTACGAGTATGGCCTCCTGCAGAATCATGTGAAGAGCCTGCGGGCCAAAGGTCATCGTTGCGAGCGCTACGAGCATCCTTGCTCGATTATAAATGGAATCGCACAAGATAATGGCACCGTCTGGGTGAACTCGGACTTCCGGAAGCCAGGCGGAGTATATGGATTCTAAAAAGACTAACGATGATGATTGATGGTTCATTTTTTTTAGGTATGTACCATAGATATAAGACTAGACTGCATTCAGACTCTGATCTCAAATTGCTTTACTAACAAAAAAAAAGTATTAAACGAGTCACTCTTGCTTGACCGTTCCCAGCCTAATTTATATTATTCCGAGCTAGATAAATATAGTCCAGGGTAGATAATACAATGTTTACAATGCTTTATTTCAATGCCAATCAAAATAATGAGAATAATCGAACTCTAATTCTTTAACATGGAATGGGATACTCTTCCCTCTACCTAACAATTTGTTCTTTGAAATATTAAGAATAATGATATTGAAATCGTTAATAAATGGCCAGATAAATTACTACAAATATTCAGATATTTTTCAATAGTTTTTCGTTAAATTTGTTTCGATATATATAACTTACCACGAAATAAATCAAATTACAGTCTTTCTCATATTTTTTTAAATAATAAACATATTTTATCTTATTTTTTAATATGTCAATATCGGATATATTAAACTTTCTATATTTCCAAGTGATATTAAGGGCACAAAAAATTAAATATTAGTTTTTCGATAATATCCAAGTAAAGTTTGATATTTTTCGATATATTAAATGCCGATATATTAAACGTTACGATATTTTCCATCCGATATTGAGTACGAAATAAATTAGCTTCTAGTTTTTTTTAGATTTCAAGCGATATTTTTCGATATTTTAAATTTGCATTTATGAAACTTTACGTTATATTTGTTATGATTTTCAACTCGATATTTTCGTCGTTGATAAATATGTTGTTACTCTGGAGTTGTTCCGATCGAACTTCGACGACACTCAATCATAAAGGGATTTTTATCTGTCTCCGCCAACACATGATAATTACCTACGTTGTGTGTAATCATTATCGTAATGGTAATTTAATAGGGGACTGAACTTGAAGTACTTTTCAACCATAAACCCATAATTATCTATTAATTATTCAGTATTCAATACCCAAAAAGAATGCAAAAGTCTTGAGGCTTACTGATCTCCGATAACCATATAAGATATTCAATGCCCAATGGTAAACCTTAAAAATATTGTCAATGAAACTACACGAAATTTCAAAGTTCTGACGAAAGCGAAAGCCCGAAGAAGAGTTACGTGCTGACTTTCTCCTGGGTTTTTTCGCCATGTTTGCCAGCAATGTCTCATGCATGCACGATTAGTTTATTGCCTTTAAATTTAGTGTGTATAGTGTGTAGCTTAATAATAATTTAAATAATATAACTAAGTGCAAACTCTCTCTTAGACCGATGTGTAAAAGTGTTTCCTGTTGTTGCTGCGACAACAAATAAATAGCGTAATATATAAGAATGTTGCAACTATGCCCAATGTGTTAAGCGCCATCGAGAAGGCCAGCAGATACTTCCATTTCACCCGAATAGTTCCGCACCCATCGCTGCTGCAAAACGGATAAATATATATCTCAATTTGGGGATAACAATTGGTAGCAAAGAAAGCTTACCCTTCCCGGACACTCGAGTCCTGCTCCTGGGCAAGTGCTAGTGAAGGTGCGTCATCTTGGCCGCCTTCCGAAAAGCAGGTACAGTTCTGGTAGCTCAGGAGCGAGCTGGTTGCCGGCCCGCATTCTCCCTCCCCGGACGAGGACGAGGTCAGCTCGGCAAACTCTATGGCTGCACAGACCAGGGCCAAGCAGCAGAAGATCAGCGTCAACGCAGAGAACACATACGACTCGGCCAGGAGAACCTTGTAGCAGCTGTTGGCTGGCCTGTGCTGTTCGCTCTTTGTATTTCTTCGGTGCAGTATTAGGCCCGCAATGCTGGCCAAGAGCAGCTACGTGTGGTTAATCCATCAGTTAAATATGTCTCTAGGATATATATTATATATATATAAATAACTTACAGACAATCCGCTTAGATATGGATTTATCAATATGGATGCATTTGGCGCCAATATAAGTATCCAAACGGCCAGTCCAGTGATCAGCAGTCCCACAGCCAATTGCAGGATCAGCAGCTGTCGCGAAATGTTCAGATTCCGGATGTGCCTCGAGTAAGCAGCTTGGAGAGCTGACAAGAATGAATGAATATTGGTTTTTATACCTTTGCACTTACTATATTTTAAGTAAACGTAAAATTTCCATACCAAAAAACGGGGGAAAACGTGACTTAACACTGCCTTTTTTAAGGGATAACTTGTCTTATTTGCAATTAAAATAAGGTTACTGATAACAGATATTAGCTATGTCTAAAAAAAAGGTGTATATATCAGATTTGACAACGATATTGCCCTCAAACAAGTTTGCAAGCTATATGTATCTTAAAAATTTAAAGAAACCTTTGTTCTTCCCTCCTGAACAAATGGGACTTTGGTGTATATTATGATTAAATTTATTATTTAAAATAATATTATACAAAAGGTTAAAGTCCGATTGTCCCCTAAGTTATTTAAAGAGAAACAGATTGTATAAATAAGCCTGACAAGTTTTACTTTTGAGAAACTATCTGTGAGAACTGTCTAGTCTGGATTTATATGGATTGAAATCAAGCGGACTAAATACTATATCATTATTGTATTTACATGTAAAATATTAATATTTTGTTTGTTAAAAATCCGATCTTAAACCTCCATTTAAAATATTGTTTCAATTCTTAATTGTTTACGCTTTGCCTACATACTTTTTGGGTTAGAAATACAACTTCTTTGGCAATAGAAAAACAGTAAGAAACAAAGTTAGAACCTACTGTCATGGTTTTTGTGATTAACAACAATCATCCGACTGTGTCTCAAGCTATTCCGGGTGGGCGTATGTCTTCCCGCTATCTTCATGCCCTTCATGTTCTGCGGAACCGTGGTGCTCATATATACAGCCTATCAAAGGATAACAGATTAAAGATCAAGAAAGTTATATCTCAGTGAAAGGCAACCCAACTCACCTGCGATGGCTGCGGAGCGTCCAGGTCGCTGAGGGGTATCTGCTCGTAGGTGGTAACATACTGCAGCGGTGCCTCCTCGCCAGGAGCAGCAGCAGCAGCAGCAGCTGGAGTTGCAGGCGCTTGGACTGGAGCTGGAGCAGCTTTAACCTTCGGCTCAACCAGCTGGGGATCATGCTGCAGCAAATTCTGGTACATGGGCTCCGCTTTGACGGGTGACACCGCCACCGCAGCCGGTGACTCATAGTTGTTGATGCCAAAGAACTTGGACTTGGCGTCATTCAGAGCCGCCTTCACAGCGGCTATGCTGTGGCTGGTGTCGCTGCCATTTGGTTCCGGTTCCAGCTCCAGGTCGGCCATGCCGGAATCCAGATATGAGTGCTGCTGCTGTTGCTGCCTCTGCTGGGCGACGCCCAGGTTGTCGTAGGTGCTAACGGGACGTATTGTTGACGATGGCATGACTGGGGCTGCCTAGGGCATTCTGGTGGGGCAAGTAATCGCTGGAAAGCCAATGAGGCCAGGCGGTGGCACCGCGTCAGGTGCTAGGGACATTTTCCTATAGACAGCATGCCCTGAAAAGAGGAAGGCAATGATAAGTACTCGTCAAGTGTATTTTTTGTGGTGTAAACCAGGCTTATCTTGACATTATAATGGTCATCTGTGTCTATAAAAGATCATTAAACATTTAATTAACTAAAAATATATATAAAAACTATTAAAAAGCTGGTTCAAGGGCTCGGGCGTAATCTGTGCGGCCAGCCTTGCTTTATTTTTTGTTCACAAAGTAGCGCAAAAACCAAATATCTTCAACCATGGTTCACTGTGCGGTCAGCCATGCTTTGTTTTTCCCCATTTAAAGTTGCATTAATATAGTATATATCTTGCAGGTCTCCCCTGGTGCTCTGTGCGGTCATCCCTGCTTTATTTTTCTTTTGAAAAGTTGCGTTAAACAGAAAATATCTACTTAGGTCGGTCAGACCTGCTTAGTTTATCTTTTGGAAAGTTGCATTAATATAGTTTATATCTTGCAGGTCTCCCTGATGCTCTGCGCGGTCAGCCCTGATTTATTTTCGCCGCAGAACCAAGTACAATCTGCAACATAGACAAGATCTTAGCGGAAAGCTGTAAGTAACGTTTACATTTGTCATTTTTGCCGTGCTCTCGCAGGTCTCTCGGTCTCAGGTCTCAGGTCTATTTATCCGGTTTTTGAAATAGGTCGTTGGCATCAGCACCGCGCGAGAGGGAGTTGTGGAAATTGTTAGTTGTTATTCAGAAATTCCAGTGACGGCCAAGTCCCCTTGGGAGTTTGTCAAGTCAATGGAATTTGTGAGTTTGAATTTCTGAATTATGGTCTCGGTTATGGGCCGCTGAGCACGCTTCCGTTCCGTTCATTCGGAACATATAACACATTAAAAAAAAAACAGCTATATAGTATATGTTATATATCCGATTCTGTGATTGCCAAACTTTGCTTTTAATCTATTTAGAGAGACGACGACCTCGCAGTCGATCCGTATGTGTGTGTGTTACAACTTTATAAAGAGCAGAGCAACTGTCGTACCGCCACAAATTGAAAACAGCCAAAAGTCGGAATGGAATCTCTTCTCCTCTCTTCGATGGATTGGATTGGATTGGAGTACAGTGGAGTGGATTTGGAGTGGATTGCAGTATGGTGGTGGCGGCGGGCAAACGGAAAAAGAACGAAATAATAATAAAAAAAAAATACAAAAGCAAGGCAAACGCGAACCGCGCCGGAACACTGCCCACTGCAACTGTACGCACCAAGAGGCGAAAACAAACTAAAAATAATTCTCACCAGCACGCCGTCCGTCGATCGAGCGCTTAAAGCGAACCATTTCCATTTCCATTTATTCATCGTACTCTCCTAAAAACGTAAAAAAAAAAAACGGTCGGCTGCTTACCTGTGCTGGCCAAGAGCACACCGCGGAGCGGCACACAGGTACTCGCACACACACACACACGCGCACACAGGCACTCGAACATCGCTCCCGCAGACACATCTAAGCCGCTCACAGACACACGCCTCCATAGCTCTCCGGAAGCCAGAAGCGGAGAAAGAAGCCGAATCTGTGGCTGAGATCGGGAGAGTAAACAACAAAATTTAGATACTTTTCTACCCCGCACTCGAAGAGAGCAAAGGTATGCTGTGGATCGCGCAAAGGTATGCATGGGGTAATAAATTAACAAACTAACTGAACATTTAAGGGAGCAACTACATGAATAACTAAGTGAATAACTGAATATGAAACTGTAGTCTGGCAACAGGCCATAGCAACTGAGCAAATAAGTCAGGAATTTACTAGTGAACAACTGAGTGTATAACTGCGTGAACAACTGAGTGTATGACGGAGTGAACAGTTGAGTAAATGAGAGAGTGAACAATGTGTTCACTCACTGAACTGACCTGCACAAGGGAACAAAGTGAATACATTTTTTCACTCAATTAAAAAGAGAGCAACTGAACTGTAATCTAATCTAAAAGAAAACGCCACAAGTTATAATAACTAAAATAAAATACAAATAATCAAATTAATGAAAAGACTGAGTGAGTAAGAGAGTGAAACAGTGAGTGAAAAGAAGAGTGAACAACTGATTGAACAAAAAAGTGAACAACTAAGTAAATAAGAGAGTAAAAAAATGTGTGAATAACCAAATGAACAATTTGAACTGTCTTGAAAAGAGAGCAGCTGAGACTATAGCTATTGACATAAGGCTATAACTTATTAACTTAGTGAGTAAAGGGTAAATAACTAAAAATTAAAATGAGTGAACAAAAAACTGAGCATCTTAGTGAAAACGGGAGTGAACAACACAGTGAATAACCGAATGAACAAATGAGTTAACAAGAAAGTGAACAACTGAGGGAACAAACGAACCTCCCTGGTCACGAAATCAAAGTGAAAAGTGAGCAACTTAGCTTGTCTACTCAAATGTTCCCTCCCCACTCATCTCTAATAAGGGTAAGCTATAGAACTCAATAAAAATAACTTGGAAAGAATTAAAGGTTGTGGACAGGAGAGACAATAGAACTGGGGATGAAAGCTGTGGCAACCCAATAAAGTCCGGAAAGGTGGCTCAGAACCAACCTCCGAGTGGTGGTAAATGCCATAGAGGTGCTAAAAAATCTACCGTTTTTTTTGTTTATATTTTACTTTTGCACAGTTCAACGTTTTACATACGAAGTAAATGATTCATTTCGCTTGTCTTTCACACCGGTTTGTGTTTAGCTTTATGATTGCTAATTTTGGAGAGCAAACTCCATAAAAGGTATGCTCAAAAATGGTAATCCAAAAACAAGCACATTTTAAGAATATCTACAGAAATATGCATAAGTCTGTAACCAGAAAGTCTTTCTGTGACTAAGCGGAGGCTTCAGTGAAAGATTTTATATTTTTATATGGGGTAATTGTTTGAATCAGTACCGTATTTATAGTATTTAAATCAATACGAAACTAAATGCAATTTCCAATGAACTTACTTACAAGTTGTGTGTGAACTTATGTATTTCACTTGTTCATTTATTTATAGATTTGGCTTCCTCAGACATGTATTTGCATAACTCTATATATATATATAAACTCTCTATATATATATATCTATATATGCATTGACGATAGCGGATCTGGCTCAGAAAAACTTGATTGAGGAAAACCGAAAGATTAGTTTACGTTCACAGGCGGAAGTGTCAAGACGCCGGTAGTTTGATCTCTTTTATTTACATTTGCAGGCGCTCGCCGGGCTTTAATGAGCCACAACGGTAGCAGATATTTATGCCACTATATACATATATACAAATATCAATTAAACTTGTAGATTAATAAATAAAAAAGACTCGGAAAAAAAGTATTTTATTACTAAAGACAAAGACAAGAAGCTGGCTGGGTTAAAGAGCTGTTTGAGAAGGAAGTCTCTCAAGGAAGTATCCTTTAATGATTAACTTCAAAATTCAGCGTGAATACCAAGAGCTTTCCTTTTAGATTTTATTAAGAATTCTAGGAGAACAAAAGCTGCCTTGGACTAGTTTTAGTCTGAACTTAACTTAAGTTAGAGTTTTTAAAATGCAAGTTAATAATTATTTAACAAAGTTTTAACTTACAAGATCTTTATATTTATATTAATGATCATTAGATATTAATAAGTTATTAACTCTTCTAGTTAAATACATGTTTATTTTCACTTAATAATAACAGTTTATTTTCCACTGTTGAATGGGAAATATCGACCACTTAATGCAACCTTAAATACCTACAATATGTAACACCAGCAAATATGTTTTATTAGAATCTTTTTATGGCTTATTTTTTTATTTAATTTTATTGCCCACTCGTTGGGCCATTGCGAGACAGTCAAAATGTTGATTTCATGCAGCCAGCCAGCCGGCCAGCCTTCTTTGCCTTTTGTTTTTTCGCTCGGCAGCTACTTATTTCAGTTATTTCATTAGTAACAAAAAAAAAATAATAAAGTTAAATAATATTTGCCAACTGAAGCATTACAAAGCTGGTGGTTCAAATAACCATAACTGACAATCAGCACCGAAGAAGACGACTGCGTTGACGATGAAGATGATGACGAAGACGATGGGCAACGGACCAATGCACTTTGCAAGACGGCGACAGGCGGGCATTACGGCATAATGGATTGTCAATCGTGGGTAAAAGTTATATATAATATGTATATATATTGTATATATATATAATATTTCGTATTATAAGGTTACTGAGAAGGCAGCAGCACTTGGAAGCGATTCTCAGGGGGTCACTGATAGGACTTTCGCCTAGGCGCCACCATCATACGTATATCTAAATTAACTTCCTGCTTCCGGCCTGCCAACTGGGAAGCAACAACGATGCTGGAGTGCGATCTTCGTGGGCTTTCCAAAAAACCTCCCAACTCCCCTGGCAGATGAAGAGCTACAATGCCGTTGCCAAAATCTGGCATTGCGAATGGCTCCAGCTCCAGCACCGATTCAGGCTGAGAGCCCGGTGTAGTGGCCATTGTCTCGTCATTGCGGTACGTGGACCTTAAATTGGAACAGAGATGTGTATGGGAATGCGATCGAGCACTAGTTGGGTAAGTACCCTGTTCTATTTGCCATAGTTGACGGGCTTAGACCGCTCCGGCTCCCGCTCCCGGCCATGTCAATTAACGGAATTAAACAGAACACGACGGCTTCGATCGGCTCTCACTGTACTCCAGTCTTTTCGGTGGGCTTTGTCGTCTGACTTGCACTCGGACTCGGGTTTTGGGCTTGGGACATGACGATCTGGGTTCGCTATGTTAGCCTGCAAAATTACAGCAAAAGACGCGAAACAAAAAAAACTAAAAAAAGAAATATATAAAAAATAGAAGAAACTAGCCAGGCTATTTTACGTCAACACTGCACAGCCAGCAGTGGTCGCTCCACCGAGGGTCTGTCAAGAAATTGTTTAAAAGTAAAGGAAAGCAATTTAAATTGCCTTTGAAATAATCTTTAATTAAAAAATACAATGAATTAGGATTTTTAAATATATTTAACATTTTTCCTTGCTCTTCTAGTACTGCAAACTGATTTACAAATTGTGGTATACATATATTCCTTTAATAGTCATATCATTTGCAAGATTTTGGATTT
>JAEIIG010004521.1:0-26682 GCA_018904695.1 Drosophila parvula
GGTTATATTAATAAATAAATATTATTATATATTATTAAGCGTATTTCAAGGCACTTAAATTATATAAATAGACTCTAACGAAACAAGAACCATTATTTCCACCATTTAATGTTAAACCAAAACAAATTTCGACTTGCAAAGAGAGAGAGAGAGGGGAGAAGGCCCAGGCCAATGGCCTCCGCACACAGATGGAGGTTCGACGATTAGGCATTAGGGGTCAGAGGTCAGGTGACGAAGACGGGGATTGCGGTGGGCCAAGGCTCATTACGACCTTGCACCTCCCCTCGATTGAGGCAAAACGAGAAAGTCGTGAATTGGCAACGACAAGGAGACCCCAAGCCACAGAAAGATTATACAGAGCTTGTGGTCTTTGGCGGGACATTATCCTTGATGATTCGATTGGAAATTACCACAGAGAGAGGGAGAATAAGAGAGAGAGAGAGGGAGAAGGAGAAAGAGAGAGGGAAAGGGAAATAAAGAGAGATAAAGAGACACAGACTGAGAGCTAATGCGACGATTGATCTATTTATTAGGACCAAGTTTTCTAAAGGAAAGTTTTATCTTCTTAAGCTCCAGTTATTAGGGTCTTTATGGGATTTTATTTTCGAAAGTACTTAAGAGGTCTTCCACATTTTCTTTATCTTAAGCCTTGTGCTTAATATTTTGGGCTCTTGGTATATGTTTTGAGATTCATTCATTTACGAGTATATTATATTTATTTCCGTTTCCGTTTGGTGCAAATGGAAAATGACTAACGACCAGGGGAAAGGACAACTTGTCAGCTTTTCCCGTAACATGTTGCTTTGTTTTCTTTTTTTTTTTGGTTTTTTTTCTAACCTCCCTACCCTCCCAACTATGTCCTTTTGCATAGCTTGTGATTACAACATTTTTCATGGCATGGACTTTGTATATACTGCATATATTCATGTCCCTTATATGTCCCTGTGTGTTGTTGTTGTGTTCGTGTACAGGGCTCACGTGTAGCGTCATTTGTTTGTCAGTTGACCAGTTGTCCTGCTGTCCTGTTGTCCTGTTGCCCACATTTTCCCCACCCCCCTCTATTCCCGACCAGCCCCCCGAAGCGGCTTGTTGGCCACTTTTGTTTGCTCGTCGTAACTTTAGTGCTGTGTCAATTTCAGGCCACGACATTGCGACACTTTCTTCTCCTTCTGGTCGCCGCCGCCACCCAAAAAGCAAAAAAAAAAAAAAACAATAAAGAAAAGTGAAAAAAAAAACGAACCCCTCCATTGTTATTGACTATTTATTTTTCATTTAGTTTATTGCGGATCAAGGCTCGTGGCCAGGCCAAACAATGGTGGCGAGGGGAGCTACAAAAATATAGAGAGAGAAAGTGAAGAAAAATAATAGAGGAGCCGCAGAGACAGTGGCGAAGTGGAAAACAAATCGTACTAATGATTCGCGGCACCTGGCGCCGCCTTCATTAAAAAGGCATCAATCAAGGGGGAAATCAATGCCCGGACAACAACAGATTCGAGCTGTCAAAGGCAACCAGCGACGACGATGATGATGATGATGATGATGAAGGGAAATTTGCGGGGGCTGATGGTAGCTAGAACTATCGCTGATATCGATAGAAGGCGGAGAATAACTATTCGATATATGAATACCGATATATTGGTTGTTTTAAAATAATGAGGAGGAAATTCAGTAAACAGAATAATAAGAAGAACAGAAAGAACAGAATAATAAGAATGATAATAAGAACTAGTTATACAAATTTGTTGGTGATATCGATAGATTATCGATGCCATAATTATCAATTATACCTATTTATTGTTTTCTTATTAAAAGAGTTTTGCGAATTTGTTTCCGTATCTTAATAATTTTCAAAAAATATTATTAGAAGTTTATTTATATTTTCGACAAATAATTAATCGATATTTTTGAAGAAATTTAACATTAATATATGCCATAATCGATATTCTTTAAAAATATTTCCTTACAAGAGTTTGCAAATTTCTCACAGAATCTTAATAATTCTAAAAATATTCTAAGAAGTTTATTAATATTTTCGATATATAATTAATCGATATTTTTGAAGAAATTTAACATAAAAACATATCGTTATATGTACATCCCTGAACGAAATAAGCACGAGCTTGTGAATACAGACAAGGATAATTCAATGGCAAGGACAAGTTGATGGCAAATCGGCCTAATTGCCAGACACCCCTCATCATCATCATCATCAACATCATCATTATTCATTAGCCAATTGAGGCAAATGACCAAGGCACTCATTAAGTGCCATGATTGAGTCGCGTTTCGAGTGCTCCTAATCCGGTAACTAAAGTTAAGCATTCCCCCGAACAAAGTATCTCAATTTCCAGACTCCAGATTAATGGAGCACCAATTGCCTTCCTACCGGTTACCCGATTGTCAAGTCTTTGCCTTTAGATTGCCTTGTAACTTTTTACTGGCTTAGGTGACAGCATTGCGATCTGGTCTCTTTAAATTCTCTTATAATTTGTTAAAGATTTAAGCCTATTTAAAATTCTTAAAGGCTTTTTAGTAGGCTATATTGTTATATAAATATTTTACATCTTATTTTAGTCATGAACTTGCAAACTAGTTCCCTAAAGTTCACAGCCCCATTTCCATTTTATGAACTTTGCTTGTAGAATAAATAGAATAAATTCTACCGACTGCCATTAAGATATAATAGTTTGTTCACTTTCGCTTAGTTTAGCCCATTTTTGATTTCGCTTTCCGCTTTGGGGGACTTTGCCCTGTCATCCCTCAAAAACTCACAGATCAAGCATACGCCACGTAAGCCAGCGCCAAATAACATCGAATTTTGCATTTGCAAATGTGCTGTAGCTTCGCACAGCACAGCAACTTTTCCCTTTAGCAGGATGAGGTGAAGACTGAAAATGCAAATTTTCTCCCTAATAACATGCCAACCAGCAATCTGACCGAGAAGCCAAACGGGGAAAAATCAGGAGTTACCTTTAAGAATATTAGAAGCAAGCTTCAATTAATCAAAACTATATCAACTTTATGTTTGATTATATCTTGCTTTTGAATCATATTTAATTATCTATGGATTTATTATTAGCCAACTATGTTGATTTTTCCAAAGGAAGGGTATTTTTTCTTGCTGTGTGGTAACATGTTCAGGCAGCCTGGCATGTTGGGTTCTCGACTCTGGCCTGGCCTTTGGGCTTGGCTACACAGCACGACTTGGATGTGGATGTGGACATGGTCGACCCACTTAGGAGGGCGCTCGCGATGGAGCCGCTGTCGTGGTTGTCGCGCTCCGTTTGCTGCATAAATCATGCGCCAAAAGCACAAGTCCTGGCAGGATGCGGGGCACCTAGGTGCCATCTAGGTGGGCGGTTCTGCCTGAGCTCCAGCACTGGCTCGAATGAATTTGTAAACAGGTGCAAATTAGGTCAATATTTATGTCTGTGTGCGAGTCGTTGCCGCCATCGGTCCGTGTTTGTTTATGGCGTCAGCTGCTCGACGGAGAGCTGAGTCGCTATTGCCTGTTGCTCGCGATGCTCCCCTCCATATAAATCCATATAGCCATCCAGCCATCCAGCCATCCAGCCATCCCCATACATAAACATGAGGAGCAAAGAAGACGACGGCGACGACGACGACGTCACTGACCCAAAATTCAAATGCTCATGCGGGCCAGCAGGAAGTGATGGGCTGGAAACGGAAGCCCATAAGGAACGCAGCTTTCAAATGCTTACAGATACCCTAACCTTCGGCAAGTAATGTATAACGAGGAGTTAGGTCTACGAAAAAAGCTTGTAAAATTGCATGGCAGTATTTCGATAACGATAAACATAGAAAACATAAGTAAATACCTAAGTTAATGTTTTGAAAAAGAAGCCGCTTTTATATTATCTAACTTGGGTAGTAATTTGAGTAAAAAAGATCTCAGTGGGTTCGTTTATCGAAGATATTGCCTTAGATATCGGAAATGAAAAATCGATAATACAAATATGTATAAGAATAAATCTTCTTGTGAGCGCACTTTAAGCTTTAGTTTAATCTTAATTTAAAAGTTTTAAATATAAGAAACTGATAGCAACAAGGAAAGTTGACCAGCTTTTATTTAAAATGAACTCCATATATCAAAATATATCGAAATGTAATCAATATATGAATTTATGTAACATTTGCTTGTTTTCTCTAACTTAATATTTTAATACTTTACAAATTGAATACATAAAACAACGATTTTAATGTTTTCGCTTCAAGTAAACTTAATATTTGTTGTTTTACTCAAATTCTGGATGAAAATGTACTTTTTCGTAGGATTCACTTATGGCCAATAATCTGCCGCTTTTAGTCGAGTTTCTAAGTTTATATAGTAAAGGTCTTTACACACACACACACATGCACAACCCCCATTTCCACCCCCACTCACATACACACCACTCCCCCGCCTCCCCCAACTCTGACTAACAGCTTCTTGTGTCCGTGTATTAGAGTGTGTGTGGTTTTTTGCTTTTAATGTGTTTGAAGCTCTTAAGTCTTTTGATAAAATAAACTGAAAATCGATTTTAATTCAATAAAAATGGAAATGCTAACGCCCGGCCCCCGCCCCTGCGGGAAAGCCAATGTCAAGAAACCGCCCCCCTGCTTATGGGCATCCTCAGAGAAAATATTATATTCTTCTTTTCTTTTTTTTTGAACTCTAAAAGAAAGTTTGTTTACTTTTAGATACTCTCAAATAGGTGATTAATAATTTTTTAAACACCTCTGCTAGCCATAGTAATTATTAATGGAATATTGGGACTGTAATTAAAATATAATATATTTTTTTCACTGCACACGTTAACTCACCTCAGACATTTTGCGTTGTTTTTGTTTCGTTTCGTTCGAGTTCAGCGGAATTCTTCAACTTTTGTTGATGTTTCCAGTATTTTTCTTTGTTGTTGTGATTGCTCCTGGGGGTCTGGTGTTGTTGTTGTTGTTGTTGTTGTCGTTGTTGGTACTATTGCGTGTGTGTGTGTGTGTGAGTGGCTTCAGCCTTGGCCTTGGCCATGGGCCACTGTGGCGCCTGGTTGTTCATGCAACATCCTCCGATCGACGCGCGCCCTCATGGCGTATGGGTAATTTTTGCCCGCCAACTTGGCTCGAGTTCGTTGTATTGTTGTTGTTGTTGTTCGCCAGTGTGGCAGTCGTTGTTGTTGTTGCATCATGAGTGCCTGCAACAAGTGGGTGCCGGGCATAGTAACAGCTGGCAGCGAGTGCAGGGCCGCCGCCTCATGGCTGCCACATGCTGCTGCCCGCGACTGTCTGAAGTGTGACTGCAAAAAAAAAGAGAGAGACACAGCAAGAAAATGTTAGCGAAAATGCATGGAATTTGGTACAGTTTCCTTATGAAAATACCCATTGTTGAAAAACAGCATCGCCTATAAAGAAGTGCCGGCAGACAACGGGCAGAGAAATGAAATGAAATCCTACAAATTACTTAAACTTCGGTTTTTCTCCATGTGCACCAAGTGAGAACTGGAGTTAATCAATCAATAATCGGTCGATCAATCCGTCAAACAATCAGTCGGACCTGTTCCGAACCAATGGAGATGGAGGGGGTGATCCAGGGGAAGGGGGAGGGGGGTTTTCAGGTTTTCAGTTTGTTTTTTTTTTTTTCAATTCGAAATGACCTTAGTGACTTGGTGAGTTCAAGAATCTTGCGGTGATAAATTTCAAGTTTTTGCTGCTCAGCCGCTGCACTTATCGCTTTTATCGATATCGCTTGGCGGCTGTTCGTCTGGCTTTTGATCGGGCAAGAAAGAGATGGAGATGGAAGGCTTGGCTTTGATTGAATTTGTCGCCGTTTCTAATTAGCATCTTGTCGCTTCAAAAAATGCTCAAAGTCTCTCAACCACTCCTCTCCCCAGCTACGGCAAGTGCTTATCCAATGTATCAACTTGTTTGTCAGTTTTTATCATCGCTCAACGAAAACTTATTTTCCAAGCTATTTCACAAACTTTGGCTGTGCGAAAAACTTGCGACAGCTCCGTGGGTGCGCAGGGGTGAGAAAAGCAAAAAAAAAAAAATATATATATATAAAAGAAAATAGAAGAAAATAGAAGGAAAACGCCAAACTATTTCTTCGAGTATCTGATGTATGAGAGCCATTCAAGTTGAGCAGATTGTCTGTGACACACAGTTTGGCTTAAAACCTCAGCCAAGTTTTCTCCTTCAACAGCCACTTGCCCAAGTGTTTTTACCAAACTGAATGCTCTTTAAAAGATGTACCAGTTAATACTACATTTTTAGAGAATATAAAAGTTAAATACATTCAGGTTTTTAATTAAAAACATTTCTATATAAAATATTAAAATAATTTGTAATTAAAACTTGATTCACAGTACAAAATTATATTATTTTATAGAAAACTAAACAACTAAGCCATGACTAATTGAATTCATTAGTTTAATTTATTTGTATTACCCAGAAATAATAAAGTAAACCCGCTTTATCCCATACAAATGCCACAAATAATGTATTCTAGGCTCAAAATCTAGTTTGTACATTTCAATTTTAGGGTAAGATACTTTGCCACTCCCCAGAATTTAGATAATCAATTGCTGTTTGCGAACAATTCATGAACATAACCATGTTGGAGCGGGGGAATCATAACGAAAAGTTGCGTAAAGTCCGCATATCCTTGGTAACCCTCCCTCGGTTTTTGTTTTTTTTGTTTTTTTTGATGCCCTGGAACAGCGGGAATTCCCTCCGTTGTCCGACGAGGGGGAGAGCGGAGATGGTAATCGGGTAGCGGGCACACATAATGCATAATAATGGACCCAATGATAATGACGATGTGCGCACGAATCCCGCTTGTTTAGCTGCTTCCGCTCGTGAGAAAGCGTGGCGGGAAATGCGGGCACGGATAGTGGGGGAGTTGGATGAGGGGGAGAGAGGGAGGGGGGAAGGTCACAGCAGGGGGCAATAATCATCTAATGATGCCACAAACAAATTCCATTCAAGCAAATAGATTGTATTGAACCAATTCAGCGCTGAAGTGTGACTTTATGTAAATCTCTTGGATATTTTTTGGTGGCATTCGTGCCTAACCAAGTAATAAAACATAAATTTAAATATATTAAACATTAAATTAATAGTGTAACTAGAATGATATATGAGTCATAAAATAGTACAACATGTAGTTAAAGGAAAAGAGCAACGAAATACTTCACAGAATCAGTCTTACTTTGAGTTATTGAATCTTTCTATTAAATTAAAGCTCTAAATATTTCCTTAAATAAAATACAAATTTTTTTAGCATCAGCTTTACGCCAAACTATTTACCATTATCTTGGCATCAACTGAATTTTCCAAGAACTAATGCCTTTTAAGACTTGATGGAATTTCGGGACTTTGATGCTTATCTTTTCTAAGAATGCCTGAAAATTTCTCATGAATTTTTTGTTTATTATTTGTTTACCTTTACTTCCTATTTAATTCAAAGCGCGCCAACATAACACAAAACATAGCGTTGGTGGAAAATAAAACACGGCAAAACGCGGAAAAGTTCAGGTGAAAATTTCAGCATAAAAATGTTTGCCGGCTGGTTCCCAAGAGCCCACAGATGGTAGAGGAGTAATTACGGAGTGTTCAAAATATGTAAAACTGTGCGATTCGGTTGACATTAATAATATATTTGTGGAATGCCAGCAATTCCAGGAATTACTTGCACTCTGACCAGCTTGAAATTCGAATGTCACAAATGAGTATCTTAACCCCACCAAAGTCCCCCGATCATTTTTATTTTCTTGTAACCTTTTTTTTTTTTGTTAGGTTTTTCATTTCGATTTAACGCCAAGTGCGACGAAATTTAAGACCAACAACGGCGAACAACGAAATTGTAGCCGGGGAACAAGAGTGCCAAAAAAAAAGACAAATAAAGACAGACGGCAGACGACAGACTGACAGACACCCGAAAGGCATACAAAAACTCGAAGCTAAGAAAAAATAAAAGAACATTGGCGAGAAACCGAAAGGGAAAGTGTTCCTCGGCGAGAAACTTGAAGAAGAAATATCTGCGAAATATTAGGGTTAAGCTTTGTGTTTAAGTTTCTTGACTTTCTTACAAAAATATATAAATTATTTGTTTTTCTGTTTCCGATAGAATTACTCTTTACTTCGATTGTGGTATTACTATTGACATAATGTAGTTAAGTGCACAATTACTGTGACAAATATGTAACATATTTTAAAAAATGTCGTAAATCTAAATTAGTTTCCTAAAAATACCATTAAGGGGTGTGCATTTTTCATTCAAAAGCAACTAAGTACTTCACCTGGTTAGCTGACTTAACAGATATCTGAAGTTTTGACTGTTATGACTGACAGCTATGGCTTTTGACACGCCTCCAAAGAGCAGCCCATGACACGCCCAGAAAGCCTCCGTTTATTTTGTATATTGTATAGTACATATTTTAAGATTTTTATTAGAAGTAAAGGCCGGCTGAAATATCGCGTAGATATGTACAACATATCGATAAAGTAAACCTTTAGTAAAACTAAATCGCTCTCTTTTACATTGTTAAACTCCCGATTTCTTCGATAATAATTATGTAATGTCAAACATACATATATCGATTTTATTTTGATATAAAATTAAACATCTATTTACCTTTAATAAAAGTTAAAATATTATGCATAATATAAAATATATAACATTTAATATAATATATATGTAATATAAATAATAATATAAATCCGGCTTTTGTTTGGTTAAATAACTTAAATATAACGATAATTATCGATTCGACTTTATATTGTTATAAACTTTTCAGCTTGGTATATAATTAGTTATTACATACTCGTATATCAAAGTGAATATCGATTTATCGAACCTCTAACATTTATCATAAGCAATACCGATATTCGATATTAATACATTAAGTTTTGCCATCTCTAGTGTGTGGGGCGTGGACTGGAGCGAGGGCATTAACAAGTGCAAACACTTCCTTCCTGCCTGCCACTTATGCACTTGCGATCCGATCTCCGCCACAGCCGGGGCTGTGTCATTGCCCGAGATTCATCTCTGACATTGCCAGCGGCGGCATTATCATAATTATTTATTGTAAATCGTTCGCATGCAAAGGAGAGCGATTACTTCCTGTTTTTTTTTTTTTTTGTATTTACTACTCTTTTTTTTTTTGTCCTCATATGAGTATGAGTACATAATATATTTTTTATGATGCAGCTGCGAAGATGCTGACGCTGATGGTGGCGGTTTTCTCGGGTTACGGCACTTGCTCTGCCGGTTGCCAAAGCACTTGGCGGGCTTCGATCGAGATCGGGAGCGGGATCCAGAACGAGAACGAGATCGAGATCGAGATCGGTAGACCAATGTCAGGCCGAGATCGAGTACGAGTTTGAGATCTCCCCACGCGATATATGTGCATATATATAATATTTCTACGAAAGGCAGTCTGCGCTGTGTCTGCGTCGTAATTAATTTGTATCAGCAGCTGATTGCTGATGTTGCTGTTGCAGTTGCAGTTGTCACGCCTACAGCTCATTGTAACGGTGGTGTAACTGGCTCAGTTACTCAGCAGCAATCCCCTTCTTTTCTTGATTTTTCTTTTTCTATTTTTTGGTCAGTGTACAAGTGACTTACAATTCACGCCGTCTTATGACGCATCGACGCGACAACAGCAGCAGATAGAACTCAATTCCATATTGTTTATACAGTATTTATGGCGTGGGGATTATGTCATTTGACAAAGCGCAATTGTTTGCTCATTTACAGCTCCGATATCGGGCATTTGAATGAACCGCCGTCTGTCAGTTAAGTCAAGTTGGGTTGAGTGCCAAGTGCAGCAGACGCCAAGATAATGCACCCATTCACACCGTTACAACAGTGCCAAAGTTCGGGAATGCAATCGCCATTGGCGGTGTGCAGACACACCGATTACGATTGATAAGTGCGATAATTGCTAAGACTTTGATACCACCGTCTGTCTGTTACAAAAAAGAAACGTGTGTGGGGTCAAGCGATAAACGATAGGCACGAGGATCCATTCATAATTGATAAATATGAACACAAACTATATATTGAGTATATCGCCTCCATTTAATGCATTTCCCAATATATCGATAAATACATCGATAAATGCAACGATTAATTCAAGATATGTACAAGAAATTGAGTCAATAATTATCGAATTAATCTTAAACTTTATGCTTTACTTCAATATATAGTACAAATATTCATTTGAATATAATTATTAAAATTTAATTGAAAAAAGATTAATAATCGATTTAATCGAAATTTATATAGTAACGAGGACTGTTTTTAATAACCTTAAATACAAGATCACAATGAATTGTCCAGAAATTGTAAACAACAATTCAAAATATAAACAGAATTAAATATACATATACTACGAAATATTTGTATAATTAATCGAACAAACACATCGATTCATTATCGATTAACCAAGTTATTGTAGCCTTATATTGGGCCCTTAATCATAAGGGAAACCTCCAACAATGTTTCATCTTACTCAAACCGATTCTATGACTTCTAAACTTGTTGTTATTTGTGGCAACAAATATATAGTTGCAGTTGCACATATGCCTGTGTGTGTGTGTGTGCGGGAAAAGGCCTGCCACATTGCGATATCGGAGTGTGCGGCTTTTTGGGCTTTTGCGGCTTTGCGCAATGATTATGCACAAATTGCTCATTAACAATTGATATGCCACGCATTAGTTTCGAGCAACGTCATCGTCATCATCATCACCATCATCACACAATCGGAAAATAAAAATATCACACAGTCCAGGGAATGGAAAACAATATTTTCCATACAACAACAAAATAAATACTCAAGTGAATAGGTTTTCTTTTATGAAACAAATTTTTCAAACTCTACAAATATAAATTTTAAAAAAACTTTCAAAGATTCTGAATATCTACTATTTGTCAGATTTAAAGCTCCTTTTTTTTGATATAAAGATTCTATTGTTTCAAGTTAATTATTACACACACATTTCTATAAAAGAATTTCCTTAAATTTGTATGCTGGTAGCTAGACTTTGCCTCTAAAACTAATTTCGATTTAGATCAGAATTCCTGCTCGAATTGCAATCACGACGAGAATATGCCGGAGACTGTGAGCCATTTATAAATATTTAAAGTAAATTACATACAATTCTCCTTTGTCTTTCGCATCGATTTGTGTCTCGGCGTCTGTGTCTCAGTTTCTCTTTCTGTTTTAGAGCGACATGTGGGCCTATTTATGTATGTATATATAGAGCCTGCATTCGTGTATAATCACTTGCTAAGCCCAGACTTAGCAGACAACTAAGAACAAAAGTCAATGCAGCTGTTTCTTTAGCTCTCTATTCTACAACTTACTATAGTTCGGTTCGGGGGTTTCTTCCTAATTGAGGCCAGGGGCGTAACGGACCAAGGGGGGTGCCGAAGCAGCAGCCGCTTAATGGCCAGACCGAGAACAATGCAAATTGTTAATTGTTAAGTAAACCCCGAATTGTAAAAACGTTAAAAAAACTGTGTACCCGGTCAATAGCTCTCTATAATTATCAAGAAAAAAAAAATAAATAAAACCAAATTAATTATGGAAGAAAACTGAGCAAATAAATGGAATTGGAATTTGTAATTCGTTAGTTGAGCAAACGTGAGATATTCGGTGTGCAAAAGGTAACTGCAGGGAAAACAATTTGTTCAGAAAATATTATCGATTATATATCTAGATTAGTAGTAGAAAAAATACTGGATTATTTAGGTGAATTATTAGTGAAATTGAAGTGTTTATAGAAGTTATAGAATATATATATATATTATAGAATACACTTATTAAATATTTTATTTAATCTTTTTTAAGACACCTTTTTAATTAGTCTAGAATATATAGCAAATTGTGTGGCCTTCCTCATGGGAAAACAATTTATACCTATACCTATACTTTCTCCTATCGCTCCTACTAACACCTAACCCTAACAAGCACGTGCTTTGTGTCACTTGAGTGTACTGACCGTAGTGCAAAAGAGCTCAAAAGTATTCAATGATATCTATGGATGCATTTGTAATATTTTATAACTTTCTTTTGGTTTTATTTTGGTTTTATTTATTTGGTCTTCATTTAAATTAGAAAACGTTGCGAAATATTTATGAATTTTAGATGTGAGGCCTTTGTTTTTCTCAGTGCATAATATATGCGTACAGGTGCGCGGGCACAGATCACTGACAGTGACCCCTGGGGCGGAAAAGATGAGCCAGTGATCATGGCGTGCGATAATTGGCGCCGAATGGGAATGGAAACATTTTTATGAGGCTGAGGCACACGCTGCCTGCCTTTAAAAACAATGTGTTTATGGATCGCACCAGATCGGTGCGTTGATTGCTTTATTCGCAGCGGAAAGTTCTCCATCGGATCCATCAGAGGAGCACAAGCAGCAGCAGCAGCATCATCATCATCCGCAATGATAAGCGAAGCCATCAACGGCTTGATTAATGCTAATCATCAGCCACATGCCGAGTGCTCGATGATATATCAAGCGGATGCAAGGGGAGCGGCATGAATCCGATTCCCAATCGAGAAAAGCGGAACAAAAACATTGGGGAAATACCTTCCAAAAATAAGGAAAAAACTAAAGGTAAATTGGTATCATAACAAAATATATGTAAGTACCAGATTAATAGATTTATTAGGAATTATTTAAAGGCAATCATTGTATTGTAAACCCCTCTTATTTATTCATTTATTAGTGAAATAAAATTCGATTAAATGAAATTAAGCAAACCAGAACGGAGATAAAAATAAATCAAATTGATTGTGTTAATAAGACAAATAAATAAAACAAATCGAGCTTAAAATATTTAAAACAAATATACTATCTACGTTTTTATAATAAAAACAGAACACTAAAAAGTCGAATGATTAAATTTAAATACCTTAAAAGTTTTTTTTTTTGCTTTCAGTTAGATAATAAAGTGAGTTTGTAAATAAATCATCGGAGGAGCCACATGAATGGGACTCCAAATGAGGACCAAGTGTCCCATAAACTGGAATTGGTGTGTGAAGTTTTCCCAGTGGCCAATTTTTTGGACGGGGAATCCCTTGAAATCCCAAAGCCACGACCTCGACACGTCCTTGACCTCCGCCGCAGGCCCAATTCCCTTTGCGGCGAACAAGGAAGAAAATGGTGGTGGGACAGCCTGTTATTGTTCATGTTGTTGCCACACATTAAATGCGAATTGAAAAATTCATTTTTAAACATTTGTTTACGTGGCCGAGGCGGGGGGGCTGGGCAGGGAGGGCAGGGGCGATCGGCGCTCATGAACTCTAAGCACAAAGTCGAAAAGTTGAAAGACAAATAAAACGACGGCAAAGTGCAAATAGGTAACAAAAGAAAAACAGCAACAACAAAAACGCAAAAAGCATAACAAAAACGGCGGCAACAGTAACAACAATAAAAGAGACACAGATCAACAGAAATAAAACACAAACAAAAGGCGCCCAGATAGAAAATAGACGTTAGAGAGGGTAATGGTAATGAAATAAGGCAGAACGAAACATAAATGCGGCTCAAAACGAATGTCAAACTACTCTAATTCATAAAACTATACACATTTATAAGGTAAATAATATATAAATAATATTAATAACTATTACTTTGGTATTAATATCAATTTGAAATATATAAATATCAAATATCAATATCAATATCAATATGAAATATCAAAAAGTCGACAGTACTCTTTAAAGCTGGAAAAACATCATCAAAACAGGCCGATATATCGATGCTTTTATATACAAAATATCGAAAACTTCGATACTTTTCCAGCTCTAGTACTCTTATTAAAAACCAAAACGAGACTCGATTATATAGCTGTTTCAGAAGAAAGCCATCTCTTTTTCATCAGTAGCCAAATGCTGGCACATTTCTACGCGAACCCTTTGGGAATTATAGTGTTATATCAAAGCTATATAAGCTACTTGCTTAACTTTCAACATTTTCCTTTATATATTCACTTATTTCCCATTAATATTTATAATAATTTCACAACTTAAAACTGACTTTCAGTGGTGCCAAAAGAGTGTAAAAATAGCTATGATATAGCAACGTTTTTCGTCGCTAGAGTAGAATATGGAATATATGTCTATAATACTTATAGAACTTGGTGCTGGCGCCACTGACGAGGCGTTAAAAATCCGGCAAACATGGTCGAGTTCATTTTCAGCACATATAGTTGCCTTTTTTTTACATTTTTTTTTTTGGTTTGTTGCTAAATTTCTGGTTGTTTAATTTTCTGCCAATCTCTGCCAATTAATGGTGCCTGCCGCTTTTTTTTTTTTTTACCGATTTATTTATCTGTTATTATTATTTCTTTTTGGCTGGCTGCTCCCGCCTTATTGTTTATTGTTTATTTACATTTTGTATGCGAATTGTTATTGCTACCGTTTTTTCCCTGTCCGACGAGTGATTAACATTGAATTTTTTGGGCTTCTGCTGGGAGAAGTCTGTTTTTTTTTGTGTTTTTTTGGGGGAATGACAGCTGGTCAAAAGTGTCGGCAGCAGACGATATATAAAAAAAAAAAAAAACACGAAACACAACGTAAAGTTGAAACGTCAGTTGCAGGTTGAGCTTTTTGGCCAAGCTGTAAACTGATATGGCAGGGCGGGCGACGACGGCTGTCACCCCGAATGCTCGAATTCTCAAGATTCCGGCGGAGTGCGGGACAGAGTGAGAGATCTCAGCTATTTATAGTGCCCTATAATTTATACTCAAACAAAGTGGAAACGGGGGGAGAAAAGTTCGCAGTCAGATATAGATTTTTGTATCTGGCGAACTCCACTCGGGCGCTCTGTTTACCTCTCATGTTAGCGCCAAGCCACAAGCGCCAATAAGCAAATGGCAAAACACTAAATGCCCAATGAATTTTTAGCCAGAGATTTCCTTTCTTTTCGGAGGCTACTCCCCCTGACCCACAAAGTGTGCGCCTTTTGCTCGCCTTTTTTTTTATTTTTTGTAATTGATACTTGATCTGGTGGAGCGTATAAAAGCCACTTTAGGCGTTGCCATTACGTCACCTTGAGTCAGCCTCAGATTCAGATTCGGATTCGGATTCGGATTCGGATTCAGTTTTAGCGTCACTACACAGATACAGATACAGATACAAAATACCGATACAGATACAGCTAAAGATACAAATACACAGCCACAACAACAGATTCCGATTCGGATGCGAATTCCGAGTTCGAGTTTGAGAACGAACCCCACCACAACGAACAGTAACAAATCAAAAAATGGGGGAAAAAAAAACGAGAGAAGTTTCGGGGAACTACCAATGCTCTGCCGAACACCAACAAAAAAATAAAATTAAACCTTGTATTTAGCCTTAAATATTTGAAATCTATTTTAGTTTCTTGCTTCTACAAAACTGCAAATTCCCTTCGGTTTTTTTAGTATTTAAACAGATTAGAGATTAGGTTAGTTTAGAATACAATTTGTTTATATCTGGATAAGTAATAAATCAGATTTTCATCACCTTTTGAAATAACCACAAGGCCTTGTTATGTTCATAGTTAATGTTTAGGGAAATTCCAACTGAAATGATTCAAGGATTTTCGAATAAAAATTCTTTAAAGCTTCCCAGTTAATATTTACAAGATAAATGCCTTTAAATATTTACTGATATTTTTCACTAACCAATAGAGAAGCAGATGCATTCCCCACTTCGATAGTGTGTCCGGTGGAGTTAAAAAATAGGGGAAAAAATCCAAGTCGATATCTCAATCGAGCCAAAAAAGCGACATCTAAGTCGGCGCAACTCAGATCGTGAGTTGAGATCGCGACGACAGCAGAAACAGCAACATCAAACACGCCAGCAACAGTAGCAACAATTGGTACACTGGCCAAAATTCCATAAATAACAATTAAGAACATATTATATATATTCATATCCATTTCCAACTCCCTTTTTAACCATAACTCTTTCGCTGTCTAAAGAAATGTATCTAGATATTGATACTTATTATAGATATTATATTATAATATGAAAAAACCACAAAGTTAATTTTGTAGGCAGCACAAGCTAAGAGAAATACTTAAATATAACCTTTTTTTTATTATAAAATTTAATGTCTAAGCGAATATTTTGACATAACAGATGTAATAACATTTAATGATCAATAAATAATACTAATTGCCCTATAAAAGTAGCGATTTCTTTGTACAATTATTGAGACAGATTTAAATACGTTTTTTTTTAAGTTGAAATTGTATACTCTACTAATAATAAGTTCAGATCAACGAAGTTTTTCCCGGTGTATGTTCGAGCGGCGTTTGAAAACAGCTGTTTAAGTTTCGGTTTCGATTTTGATTTTGATTTTTTTTCGCTGGCTTTGCTGCGGCTGCTGCTGCTGTTGCTGCTGCTGCTGTTTGACGCTCTTCACGCTTCGGAAATTTGTTGGTTGGATTTTCAACGACAAAGTCTGAAAACCGAAACTGGTCTGGCCAACCCCCTCCTCCCCGCCGCCACCCCTGCGATCCGAACCATATGTGTGGCGACCGTTGAAAAGAAAAACATAAATTTTATACGAGTAATTTAAAAATTCATACAAAAGTTCAGCAAAGCCAACGAGAGAGAAAAAAAAAACTGCGGTATTATTTTATTTATTTGCTACTGCTGCTGCTGCTTAATTAATCAGTTTTAATTTTAATTTTCCATAAATAAAAGGCAGCAAATTGCGGGCCATTGTAGCCTGGCCAACAATGCCAACAGAAAGTTGAATGTCAAAATGTAGCTGCGACCCTCCAAAAGGTAGCTGAAAAACGCACAGAAATTGCACGGGGAAAAACCTCAAAAAGTGGGTGGCACCTTTTTCGGGCGGCAAGTTTGCCTTAGCCCGTTTTTTTTTTTTTGTTTTTCTTTAGCTGGCAAGGACCAACAGCAGCAGCAGCAGCAGCAAATGTCCTGCGGTAATAAAGTGAAAAACGAAACTTGAGGCTAGATGCGAGCTGGAAGCAAGGGGGGAGGTGGCATTTTCTCTAGGAAAACCCCAAGCGAAAGCTGCAAGGAAATGCATTTGAATGGACTGCAACTCAGCTGGGTCGCCGAATCCCCGGAGGGCCGAGGGAAATTCGTTCAAGGCAGGTGCAAAGCAGCTGCACGGAAAAAACACACACAAAACTACACTATATATACTCTCTAGGTAACTGGGTTACTTTGGGGCTCCGTGCCTGGGCTTGGGGAAATCCCTGGCAAACGTGTTAACCCAGAAATATATTATATATACTATACTATATACATATATAGAAATCTACCAATGTACACATCGACAGTAATATCAAATCGTTTATCAATCGGCTTGTAACATTCATTTCTGCCTCTATAAATCAAAAATGTATTAACTTTTGCAGTCGCACGCGGCACACAAAACAAATACTATATGTCAAACAACTGTGATAACTGATAAACCTCAGCGGTATCTACGGTATACTATTTATAAGATTGATACGATTTTAAATCTCAAGTCGGAGAACTCGTAAAACTCGGCAAACTCGATGGCTGTGTTCACTCGGTAATCCCAGCGATTACACAGAGAAATCTGCTTAGCATCTCAAAAGTATCAATATTCAATGAATCTTAAACGCTTATCTCTGGCCAACTAAATCTATATATATATAAATATATGTATATGGCTAATAAATCAAATAAAATACTTGATTTAATCTGGATAATTCCAGATGAACACATGTGTGCACTTTCAATGCCAAAATCATTGGGTATTTGTTGATATTTGGAATATAAGAGAATGTAAGATGTTGTTTTGTGTTTTTATGGATAAACACTTGATAAATGGGCATGGAAATTCTTATGTTTATGGGATCGATTGTATTTGATTTGAGTTTGATGAGAGCTTAAATGTACAAATAACTCTTAAATTTCTTAAATTGATTGAAATGCTATTCCAAACGCAATTAATTTCTATGAGAGCTGCGTTAAGTCCTGGTTTATCCATAGCTGTGCCTTCGTTTGCACTTGCTTATAACTATGTATGATAGTTATTAGGGTTTTTTGTTGTTGCTTTTTCACAGCTTAGCCATCGAATACCCTTTTCAAAAAATAAGTACAAGTGGCTTTTCAAGCAAATAAAACCAAATATGCATATTATTAGTATATGTACATTTTCCCCTCGAGCTAAGTTACAGTTCCGCTTTCAGCTTTTCAGCGTCTTTTGTTGCATTTTTGTTGCCTGACGTCTGCCGCTGCAATTGCATCACTCTGAACAATTTCCACTTGTCTAGATTGCACCTAGGAACGTTTCCACTGCCCTCGTAACTCCCCTTTAGCCCATGGCGAACCCCCTTTAACCCCATCTCGGCCATCGCCCATGGCGATGCCGATGCCGAGATGCCGCCGCCGCCACTTCATGGGCTGTCAAAGCGTCAAGCGTTTTGTTTGGTATTGAAATTCTAGACAAGATTGCGCTTAACTGCACTCCGCTCTCTGGGGGAATGTACTCGTGCTCGTGGCTGCCACCAGCCACGTTTAGTTTATTCTTTCTATTTTTTTCTCCCTTTTTTTTTTGCACAGATACAGATCCGTGGAATGCAATTTTCCGGACGGGACTTTTCCGGCACGGCGGGGGTTGTTCCCAAAAGGGGTTTCTGTTATCACCGCAGACAAACAAGCAATTTGGCCATAACCCAGTATCTGCAGTATCTTGCAGTATCTTGTTCTTTATTTTTGGGATGCTGCCTTGCTGCCATTAACCCACTGAAGGCCAAGAGCAGCTGGCGAAAACAATTTCGATATCGATGAGGAAGCACCACTCCAAATCCTGGCTTCACAAAACAAAACAAAAAAAAAATCGAAGCAAAAAAGAAAAAGGGGGGCAATCCATTGGAAAAACTGGAACCCCCTCTTCATCATGGCCCCCGAGCTTTGGCTTAAGCTTTTCCCGGCTAGTTTATGGGCGGAACAGGGGCGTGGCAAAAAAAAAAAACAGAAAAACAAACAAATAGCAACAGAAAACGACTTCGGCTTCGAATAACCAAACATCCATTAATCATAGTTTCCTGGTGTTAACACAAATGTGAAATTCTATCTTGAACTCGGTGGAAGCAAATAAATATTAATTAAGCGCTCATTGTTTAAAATGTGCATTCATTTTGTTAATGCGAGAGAGTATACTGAGATTTCCTGTATCCTTACTCGATACTTCACCTTAAATAATTTATTTAATAATATTTATTTGCCTCCTCTAATATTTACTTAATTAAACGCAGAGAAAGAGTAATAATAGGAAAAGTTTGCCTTGGATATTGTTTATGTTCAGAATTATGTTCAGTATTTGATTTCTAGTATTTAATTTTCCAACTGAAAAAGAAACCATTGCATACTTTTGGATAAATATTAAAAGGATTCCAAATTCCTACAGCTTTCTTTTCTTTATAAAGATACATCTAAGGAAAACTATATATTTGATAGCATTTTTTTTTAAATCTAATTTTCTTTAATTTCTTAATATATTTTATTATTATATTAAATTTTAAAAAGAAGCCAAAATGAACTAAAAATGTACTCTTACGGGGATTAAGTGGGTGGCGAAATTGGATAGAACAACGAATGTACTTATAGGTGGCTTAAAGAATTGTTTTTGGACTTGCAGGCTTCAATGTGTGTTTTTGTTGTTGTTGTTTTGCACATTGAGCTTAAAACGGCGTGGGACAGCGAAAGGCAGAGAATGAAAAAGAGACAGAGAGAACGAGAGAGCAAGTGATCTTTAAGCCCGATTTTAAAAAGCATTAAAAACAAAGAGAGTTCCTTTTGCCGACGCACTGTGGAAGATATACCAATGTTGGGGTAACATTATGTTGAATGCTTTAATTTTGTAATACATATATATTTTTTCAAGAAAAGTTTAAGCTAAAAAGCAAGAAGTCTCAAATTCAAAAATAATTCATTAAACGTTATATTAACTGGTGAGGTGTTAGTGTCAACGATTTTTTACAATTTTTATTATAATATTTAAATAAAAAAACCTATACAAAAATTGGTATTTTAAAGTAGTTTTAAATTATTTCGCAATTCAGCACTTGGGATATCATTAATTATTTTGAATTACAACTTTATCTAATTTATAAGGTAACTCTTAAAATAAAATAAAAATATTATTCTACTAGAATCTACGCTTTTCCACATAATCGACATTCTGTTTCACTTCTCTCATCGAAATCCATATCACACTCTTTCTGCACAACATTTTCCAAATATGGACCACTGTGCGCGGCGGTGCTAAGAAGATCGAGGGGAAGAAGAAGAGCAGTCAGAAGAAGAGACAGAAGAGAGGAAGAGGAAGAGATCGCTGTTTTGTGTATCTCCCGAGAGCTGCCGACTCAGCCATCGGCGTCGCTGTCGCTGCCGTGGCGAGCAGAGCACTTGTAGAATGCAACCGAAATTACATATGTATAAGAAGAATAACAATAACAATAACAAATGGCAAATGGCAAAACAACAAATGAACTTGAATATCAAACTTGCAACTATGCACTTACTTGTTTGTTGTGGCTTTTGTTTATCTGCTGCAAAAACACTGAGATCAGACGCGGAAAAACACAAAATCAAAACAAGAAGGCAAAACTAATTAAAAGGCAAACAAACTAATACACACGCACACACACACACGCCGCACACCACACACAGTAAAAAAAAGTGAAAACAAAACCACGTTTTCTCGCTTCTGTTATTAATTATTTATTTATTATTATTTGTTATGGTTATTATTTTTGTTTTTGGGGCAATGTCTGCAATGAAATAAAACCAGAGAACACACACACGCGCCTACAATTCAATAATTAACTTTCTTATCACACGTTCTTGCCGTTATTTTGTAATTTTAGTTTCAGTTTCAGTTGCAGGTTGTTCTGGTTGTTTTTTTTTTTTTTGATTTTGTTCTTCGTCTTATGGTTAGTTTAAGTTATTAGTTTTCAGTTGGTTTTCCCGCCAAACTTCGAATCTTCCGTTTTCCGCGACGTCAAATTTGGTTTAAAAAAAAAATGTTTTTTCAAATGGCTTACTTGCACTCGTATTTATAGGTTCCACAATACCGTCGCAACTCGAACTCGCTGCGAACATGCCAGCATCGAGCATCGAACATATCGCTAATTGCCAGACCGGCGCACTGTTACTGCTCTTGACCACTGCCGAACTCCCTGTAATGTCAATGTGTTACCACTGTTAAGCGGCTGCGAAGTTGCAGGTTCGCAAGCGAACAAAACACAACATGCTCGAGGTCTAGTTCGGTTCGATGCTGTACAGCTCGAAGGTTCGATGCACTATGGGGAAATTGCATGCATTTTATTATACACTTCTTATAACATAAAAACGCAATGTATTTGACAAAATAATTAATTTCCACTAGACCACCATGAATTGTATGCAATGTAAGCAGTTTGTGGGTATTAGGTGTATTTTCGTAGATACAAAATTAAGATAGAAATTAACTTACCTATTTAATATACGACTATTTAAAATTGTATTAAATTTACTACAACAAATTATATAAATAAATATATCAAAAATCAATGGGGCTTGATTCTGTAAAATATATATGTATAACAATATAATATATTTGATTAAAATAAAAAAAAGTTCCCATAGTGCGAAAGAAATGCTGCACTGCCTTCGAACCAAAATGTTTCTTTCAGTCGCGGCTCGAAGCGAATGGAGTTGCGACATGCACTTCAGAATTTTTGAAAAAAAAAAATTGATTTTTAAATGCAATAAATATATTAAAAATAATGTTTAAGTTACCGAACATTTCAATTCCAAGAATCTACCAATTAAATCGAATTATGAAGTTCTACAATAAATGAATATTCAGATAAAAGATAATTAATTTTTTTAATTTTTAACAACATTTTCTTTCTTCGAGTATATTTAAAAACATGTTTTTGATTCCATAAATTCAAATGAAGGCTTTTGGATATAATTTGACTGCCTAATTTTAGGCAGCCTTTTAATTGAATT
The DNA here is from genome assembly GCA_018904695.1 of Drosophila parvula. Classification (NCBI taxonomy): domain Eukaryota; kingdom Metazoa; phylum Arthropoda; class Insecta; order Diptera; family Drosophilidae; genus Drosophila; species Drosophila parvula. Next base: position 22,011 of record JAEIIG010004521.1, read on the forward strand.
AAAATTAAGCGTACATTCAAAACACCCATGTAAACAATAATTATACTAGAATTTTCCAATGATCCCCTATTGTTGGGGAAAAAACGTGATAGTGAGTCGCGATTAAATGTATTTTTGATTTTTAACTCAATTACCGGCAACCCAAAATCCAAATTCAAATCCGAATTAAAAAACCGAAAAATGTTTGTGAAACAAAAACCTAAACTCATTAGCGGCCTGACATTTACAAGAGTCGAATCAAGTGGCGACAGGACGTGACCCCCGACGTTGATTGGGATTATGGTTATGATCCAATTTGTGACTGGAAAGAGCGGCGAATGCTAATCAACTGCCAATTAGCTGCCTGTTTCTGTACGGTTCCCAGAATCCAAAGGATTCGGAGGATTCTCCGAGCCGGGCATTATGCAGGAGGCTCAATGGATGCAAATTGAATTTACGGCGAAAGGGTCGTTGAGTGTGTGTGTGTGTGTGAGAGAGTGTGCCTTCGTACGGCAGAAAAGTCATAACTTTTGCAGCCTTTTTTCTGGGAAATTCTCTGCATTATGCTGATCCAATTATTGTCTATAATATACATATAAGATTCTAGAGAAAAAAAAGCGCCATTTCAAGGAAAATCAGGCATAATATTTTTGTTTATTCATTTCCAAGTGAAATCACATTTGAATTGATATTAATTAAAAAAAAGTATAACTATAACTAACACAAAATACTCATGGGATGCCTTTAACTTTCAACTTGGAAAGAGTGCCCCGTTGGCCATCCATCAGAGTTTGCCTCGATTCACCAAATCCTTCCGTTCGGCCCCAACCATTTTCCGGATCTTATAAATCTCCGAGGCTGTCGAATTAAGCACTTCTCCTCTCCCCGATATTGTTGGCCATAATTCCTGGAAACTTTGCCATCCTGTCAATTAGAAGCAGTCAGCAATTGCAGTTATCCCTGAGTTCTTGCCACCCAACACACCCCATTTTCCTGTCACTGGACAAACTCATTTCACAGTAAATTAAAAGAAACTGTTAGCGGTGGCATTTGCAGTTGCATAAAGCTGTGGTAGGGGGGTGGTAAGGAAAAAGGGGCAACCGGAAAACTGGAAAATCGGGTCAGATCGAAGGGCATTTGGAGGCTGGACATGGCATATGTTTATATTCCCTTATCTGGAAAGCTCTTTGACACAGACAGAAACGAAAAGAAGGAAAATAATGTTTATAATGCTTATAAATTTAAATATAAGATTAAATATGATATTTAATTACTAAATAATATGTTATATAATAATATTTAATAGTTAAAATGCAAAAGCATGTATCAGTATTGACAGATTAAGCAAATTTAGGAAGATATTCATTCATACTTGTCTTTATTATTAGATATTATGGATTTAAATATTGGATATGGATAAAATATTGATTTTAAGACCAATCTACATTAATTGTTGGAACTTATAGGCCCCTTAACGAATTTTAATCAGTTTCCCATAGTAATCAAAACTATTTATATATATATATTACCTTAATTATATACATATATATATATTACAGTACATCCTGTCTTGGGCGTGCGGTTTCCTCACCGTGTACAGTCCCGCCTTGTGTACATTACCGTGCATATACATATATATTCCCCACTGGCATAAATAATTCAGAAAACAAAAGGCAGGCGACAGCTGAAATACGAGCGGCAAAAAGGACACCGAGGGCATTTTAACCATGTCCTTGCGGGAGTCCCTCCTTGGATCCTTGGCAAAAGGCAGCTGCCAGCTCATCTCTCCTCTGCGCTTGTGCCGTCGCCCTGACAAATGACAAATGCAGTCGACTTAATTACGGCAACGCAATCCCAGCAATCTCGGGTAGAACTCCAGTGTCCACCGCTTCCTCCCTGTCCCTGGCTCCCTCTTTACTGGCCATCATCAACAGGTTTTGGCATCCGCTTTCACTTTCAGGCCCAGGTGAAAAAAAAAGAAAAGAAGAACTACTGCTGCTGCTGCGGCGAAAAGCGTGCTGAATGGCAGTGGGGGGTGTCCACGTGTTGCATCTTGCATTTCCATCGGTTGCAGGGCCCTCTGACTAATTGCTGCTTGTTAGCAGACCCAGAAAAGGGGTAATTGCGGAAAATTGAGACTGCAATGCAACCGTAGCCTCAACCGGGGGCCCATGTTCCCATGTTCTATTCGCCCTTGGGCCATGGCATTCGATTTCTGACGATTCCCACAGCGTCTCACTCTAAAAAAATAGGAAATCAGCTAAGGATTTGTGGCAAGAAAACAAAGAATACAGTTTGGCAGAAATTAAATCAAGTTATCTTGGTTTAAACTTATTAAAAAATAGTTAAACTAATATAAAATAAATATAATAAACACTTAGATTTAATATAAAAGAATCTCAATATTTTAGGCACATTTACTAAATAAATTAATGTAAACTGTAAATAAACTAGTTTCTTTAACATTTATTTCTCGAACTCAGTGCCATTTATTCAAGTGCAACAAGCACAAATGCGGCTCCCATTGGAAAAGCGAGGTAACACGACGCTGAAGTTGCACCTTTACGCATCCAAATTATAGACCCTCATCAGCAGAGTTTACCCCCCCTGATTTTCACCTTAATCAAAGGCCAAATTTTGCCCTTAGGGCGAATGGCTTGAATTACGGGAAAATGATCTTCTGATTGGAGGCAGAAAACTATTCCAAATTGGATGGAAATGCCTTAGAAATTGTAAACTTTACATCGAGAACCTAAATACGAATGGAATTCTGCCAAATCGATATGGAGAGAGATGTGTGTGTGCATCCGTCTTTAAACCTGTTGACTTCTGTTGACTGACCGCTGGAGTAATGGCAGGCGTGGCACGCCCCTTTCGGACTGACCAAACCCATTGCCAACACAGCCATCGTAATGGACATTCTGTGGCGCCGCAGCTGGATCTGGGGCTGGTAAACAAAATGTATTCTAATTACGGAGCAGCAGGAGCAGCTGCAGCAGGGACTGAGTGTCCTTGGGCCACATTTCAAGCATTGGCACTGCCACTGGCACTGGCACTCCACAGCAGCGGCGGCGGCGGCGGTGGCAGCGTCAGCGGCACCACTCCCCATCAATTGGCATCCTGCAGCTTATTTATTTACGACGCACTAACGCCACTTCACTTCAGGTGCATGTGTCCCCCGTAACGCGTCCTGGCTGTGTATCCTGTATCCCGTCGCTGTCTCTGTTTGCTGCGTGGGTTTTTAAGTACCTCACCTAAAAGTAGGGAGACCATAAAATGCTTTTATCCCAGCTATGTTTTGCATTTGGAATATATATTGTATGTATGTATATTAAAGCCGTAATAATTAATTAAAAAATTCAATTGTAGCGGGGCAACCGCAGCTTAGTTCTTCATTATAATGAAATATATATTTTCACCTGCTTGAAGTGAAGGTAAAGTTTGACTCTGATCTGTGTCGTCTGCTTCCTTGCTTCCTTTTTCTTTACAGCTTCCTTTTATATTCTGGCCCACCATAACTTCTGGTTTAATGCAGTCCCGAAAAAAATCGAGAAAAGATTATCAGAATTACGGGGTTGGCTCGGTTTTGGGGTTTTTGGGTGGTATTGGCGGTTGATGAGTGCTTGGGTGCATGTTGGATTTTTATGACGGCATTGGGTGGCGTCATAAAGCGACGAAGCGCGGATGCAAGGCTCTGGCTGTCACTCCTTTGACAATTTCCCTCTGTTCCCTCTGTTTCCGTGTTGAAATATTTAAGGGACTCGTGAATTTGCTCAATAAAAAATTCAACTTACTTGCCACTTACATTGCCCAGCGCCTGGCAAACGTGGCGAATACGTAATGCGTATACGTAATGTCTGGATTGCAGGCAGCGCCGAAAAGTATGCTATAAATTCCGCAAATTCACCAGCACCGCCCCGCTGTAATTATGGACGTCACGCCCACAAAATCCTGTATGGGCGTGGTGCAAAAGGGGGGGCGGGGGGGTGGATAGGGGGCGTGGCCGGGCTCAGCTATCGTTTTGATCGAAATGAGTTAAATTCCATTTTCCATGGTGTGCGTATGCAAATATCTCCTCCTATTTCCCCGCACATTGTTGTTGTTGTTCCCTATGAGAAATGTGACCGCATTTTACTGGCCTCACTCTCTCTCTCTCTGTCTCTATGTGTGTGTTTCTATCTCGCTCTGTCTCTGGGCAACATTAAATCAATAGACAAAGACATTAAAGGGAATATTCAACAGATTGTTGAAGCGTTTGCCCACACGACAACGTTCTGTTTTTTATGGCCACATAAACATGTATTACATGCATTATCCTGCGGAAAGTGGATACTGCTCCAAATTATTATTGAATTTTCATACATATCTATATATAAATGTGTACATATGTATGTACTACCGTTTGTGTGGCTTTTCAGCGTTTCCCTGAATGCTTAGCCATTTTCACGATTAAATTTCCCTCATTTCGTGTTATGTTTCTTGTGTGTATTATTTTTTTGTACACTTTTCTCTGTTATTTTTAATATATAATAAATTATATTCATACCTATCAATGGCTTCTGCATTCCACAAAAATTGAATATTACAACAACAAAAAAAATGCCATTTATGAAAGGGCTGAAAGTATTCGCCTTGAATATTTACAAAACTCAAATAAATGAGTCGTCCTTGCCATGGAGAGCTTCATTACCAC